>WNWK01004068.1:30000-52500 GCA_009830355.1 Cherax destructor
GCGTCTGTAGCTGAGTGGTTTAAAGCGTCAGGTCGCGGCTAGTAACGCTCGTGGAGAACCGCCGATTTGTGTTCGAATCCTGCTGGCTGCGGTATTGTGTTCGAATCCTGCTGGCTGCGGTATTTCTTTGTATTTTGTAAGCATGTTTTATGTTCCTTTAAACCAGTGTCTAAATCTCTGGCTGTTGCACTCTGTAAACGGGATGGCATACTCCCCCTAGGGTGGATGCTGTGAACTTCCTCCCCTGGGTGGATGCTGTGAACTTCCTCCCCTGGGTGGATGCTGTGAACTTACCCCCAGGGTGGATGCTGTGAACTCTCCCCCCCCCCCCGAGTGTTCCTGGGGAGCCTGGAAAGACCTACTGAAATCTTGAGTAGTGTTGATGGTGAGGCCCGCAAGGCCGCTGTCAGCGGCAGAGGGGTGGTGGAAGCCGCTGTCAGCTGTCAGTGGTAGAGGGGTGGTGGAAGCCGCTGTCAGCTGTCAGTGGTAGAGGGGTGGTGGAAGCCGCTGTCAGTGGTAGAGGTGTGGTGGAAGCCGCTGTCAGACTGATAGCCTTTATAAAAATAAAGTCTGTCTTTCACTTTGACTTTCGTAAATGTTAAATTACCAATCTTCCCAAATAAATCAATGGGTTTGAACGTAAGAACTAGAGAATGCTTCTTCTGCTAGCCTTCAAACTTGTAAGCATCTCTGTGTCCTATCTGGAAGTTATTTTTATCCACTGAATTTCAACTTTCTCTCAGCCAATTTGTCAATTTTATATCAAAATATCAAACTGAACTTTCTTAAAAATTCTTTCTTAAAAGTAAGTTTTCTCTTAAGATCGTAGTGAAGTTCAATGGAAAATATTGAAAAATATTGAAAATTCTTGTTTTTCACGAGTTTACTGAAGTGTTATACATTCTCCCTCTATCCCTTCCTTCCTCCCTCACTCCCTTCCTTCCTCCCTTCCTCCCTTCCTTCCTCCCTTCCTCCCTCCCTACCTCCCTTCTTCCTTCCTCCCTTCTTCCTTCCTCCCTCACTCCCTTCCTTCCTCCCTTCCTCCCTCACTCCCTTCCTTCCTCCCTTCCTTCCTCCCTTCCTCCCTCACTCCCTTCCTTCCTCCCTTCCTTCCTCCCTTCCTCCCTTCCTTCCTCCCTTCCTTCCTCCCTTCCTCCCTCCCTCCCTTCCTTCCTCCTTTCCTTCCTCCCTTCCTCCCTTCTTCCTTCCTCCCTTCCTCCCTCCTTTCTTCCTTCCTCCCTGCCTCTCTTCCTTCCTTCCTCTCTCCTCCCTACCTTCCTTCCTCTCTCCTCCCTACCTTCCTCCCTCCCTTCCTCTCTCCCTCCCTCCCTCACTCACTCATTCCTCCTCCCTTCCTTCCTCCCTCCCTCCTCCCTCCCTTCCTTCCTCCCTCACTCCTCCTTCCTTCCTTCCTCCTTCCCTTCCTCCCTTCCTCCCTCCCTTCTTTCCTTCCTCCCTTCCTTCCTCCCTTCCTCCCTCCCTCCCTTCCTTCCTCACTCCGTCTCTTCCTCTCTTCCTCCCTCCCTCACTCCCTCCCTCACTCCCTTTCTCCCTTCTTTCCTCCCTTCCTTCCTCCATCCCTCACTCCCTTCCTTCCTCCATCCCTCACTCCTTCCTTCCTCCCCTCCTTCCTTCTCCCTCCTCCCTTCCTCCCTCCCTTCTTCCTTCCTTCCTCCCTCCCTTCTTCCTTCTTCCCTCCATCCCTTCCTTCCTCCCTCCCTTCTTCCTTCCTCCCTCCATCCCTTCCTCCTCCATCCTTCCTTCCTTCCTCCCTTCCTCCCTCCCTTCCTTCCTCCCTCCTTTCCTTCCTCCCTCCCTACCTTCCTTCCTCCCCTCCTTCCTCCCTTCCTTCCTCCCTTCCTTCCTCCCTCCCTTCCTCCCTCCTTTCCTTCCTCCCTCCCTACCTTCCTTCCTCCCTCCTTCCTCCCTTCCTTCCTCCCTTCCTTCCTCCCTCCCTTTCTCCCTTCCTTCCTCCCTCCCTTCCTCTCTCTCTCCCTCCCTCACTCCATCACTCCCTTCCTCTCTCCTTCTCTTCCTCCTTCCTCACTCCCTCCCTCACTCCCTTCCTCACTTCCTTTCTCCCTTCCTCCCTCCTTCCCTTCCTCCCTCCCTCACTTAATCCCTCCCTCCCTCCCTCACTCTCTTCCTTCCTTCCTCCCTTCCTTCCTCCCTCCCTCCCTTCCTTCCTTCCTTCCTTCCTCCCTCCCTTCTTTCCTTCCTCCATTCCTTCCTTCCTCCCTCCCTTCCTCCCTCACTCCCTTCGTCCCTCCCTCACTCCCTGCCTCCCTCCCTTCCTCCCTCACTCCCTCTCCTTCCCTTCCTCCTACCCTTCCTCCCTTCCTCCCTCACTCCCTCCCTCCCTCCTTCCCTTTCTCCCTTCCTTCCTCCCTTCCTCTCTCCCTCCCTCCCTTCCTTCCTCCCTTCCTCTCTCCCTCCCTCCCTTCCTTCCTCCATCTCTTCCTCCCTCCCTCGCTCTCTCCTTCCTCCCTCCCTCCCTCTTCCCCTCTCCCTCCCTCTTCCCCTCTCCCTCTCTTGACTCCACCAATCACAGCCTAGATAGGAAGTGACCGCGAGGATTCCACCAATAGCAGCCGGGATCGCAGTTGTCCCGCTAAATCCTACCAACCACAGCTGCTTTTCTCTCCTCCTGACAGACAAATGCCGCCAATCACAGCTCGGATTTCAAATTGGAGTGAGGATCTCACCAATTACAGTAGGGCTTACACACAGGGGGACGAGGTAAAGGATTCAGCCAATCACAGTTCAGGATTAAAGACAGGCGCAGGAGATTTAGCCAGTCACAGCTCTAACCTCATTTTACATAGAATAAATTAATTAATACGAGAAACGTTTAGTTATTTTTCCTGTTTTGATAAATAATAGTTGAAAGTTATATGAAACTACGAGTTGGTCAGTACACACACACAGCCAGGATGTGGCCTTTTGTCTGTGGTGGCCAGGGTGTGGCCTTGTGTCTGTGGTGGCCAGGGTGTGGCCTTGTGTCTGTGGTGGCCAGGGTGTGGCCTTGTGTCTGGTGGCCAGGGTGTGGCCTTGTGTCTGTGGTGGCCAGGGTGTGGCCTTGTGTCTGTGGTGGCCAGGGTGTGGCCTTGTGTCTGTGGTGGCCAGGGTGTGGCCTTGTGTCTGTGGTGGCCATGGTGTGGCCTTGTGTCTGTGGTGGCCAGGGTGTGGCCTTGTGTCTGTGGTGGCCAGGGTGGGGCCTTGTGTCTGTGGTGGCCAGGGTGTGGCCTTGTGTCTGTGGTGGCCAAGGTGTGGCCTTGTGTCTGTGGTGGCCAGGGTTTGGCCTTGTGTCTGTGGTGGCCAGGGTTTGGCCTTGTGTCTGTGGTGGCCAGGGTGTGGCCTTGTGTCTGGTGGCCAGGGTGTGGCCTTGTGTCTGGTGGCCAGGGTGTGGCCTTGTGTCTGTGGTGGCCAGGGTGTGGCCTTGTGTCTGTGGTGGCCAGGGTGTGTATTTGTGACTGTTGTGGCCATGGTGTGGAGTGGTGAGGGCCAGCAGTGGCCAGGTATGGCCAGGTATGGTCTTGTCTGGGGCCACAAACATCAGAAACTGAGAAAACAAGAAAACAAAACCATCATTCAATATATAAAGTGAGAGAGAGAGAGAGAGAGAGAGAGAGACAGACAGACAGAGAAAGAGAAAGAGAGTGTGGCACTGAGTGTGGCACCAGGTCCTCTTGGCAAAACTGCAAGCACTGGGAATTGCAGGCTCTACGCTATGTCTCCTCAGTGATTACCTTCATGGTAGATCTCTAAGGGTAGTTCTCAATGGAACAGAATCAGCAAGACAACCTATTGGAGCAAGTGTTCCACAAGGAAGTGTGCTGGGACCATTGTTATGGAATGTCTACTTCAATGACCTTCTTCATCTCAACCCAGAATCCCATACATATGCAGACGACTGTACTCTGACATTTACTTATCCAAGAGAAGAAATGTCAGCTGCTCTAAGCTACATCAATCACCAGCTAAGAGCTATATCAGCTTGGGGAAACTGATGGCAGGTAACATTTACACCTAAGAAAACACAAATGATGATGGTATCTAGGCACCATGATGGTAATGCCGGTGCAGTAGTAAGTATGAATGGGAGAGCGTTGGTATCTGGGAATGAAGCTGGCCATGAAGAACCACGTAGTAAATCTTGCAAACAAGGCAGCCAGGAAGCTTACAGCACTTCGCCGTATGTCGCATCTGCTTGACAGTAGGGGTTGCAAGATTCTGTATGAGGCACAAGTACGCTCACACCTTGAGTATGCTCCACTTTCTTGGTTTGCCTCCCCCTCTCATCTGCGACTGCTTGACAGAGTAGAGAACAGAGCAAGACGTCTCATCTCTCGCCTGGACCCATCCTGGATAGATCTGTCATTTTAGCAGAGCCTTCAACACTGTTATGTACAAGGCCAACATTGTCAAAGTACCACACTTGACTCCACTTCGAGGACAGCAAGAAGCAAGCTTCTATACCACAAGACGGGCAGCAAGCAGCAACTTCACTCTGGCTGTACCCTTCTCCAGAACATCACTTCATCTGAGATCATTTATCCCCAGGATGACTCGAGTCTGGAACACATTCGTACATCATTATGATGTCAACGAGATAAAGTCAGTTGATCAAATGAAAATGCTGGCCCACAGATGGCTCCAACTTCATCCTGTTCCCTACTTGTATGTTTCATAACAATAAAAATGCTTTCAAATGAGCTGATGTAGGTAACAGTTCTTAGCTTGTCAATAAAGTTAGGGATCCTAACCTTGTCAAACCCTGTGTAAGAGAGAGAGAGAGAGAGAGAGAGAGAGAGAGAGAGAGAGAGAGAGAGAGAGAGAGAGAGAGAGAGAGAGGGTGTAAAGGAGTAAGAAAGAGAAGAAACAAGAAGGCAGGATTGAGAGAGGAATGGAGAGAGGAAGACAGGATTAAGGGATAGAGGGAAGGAAAAGAGAGGGACAGAAAGAGTGGGTGGGTATGTGGGCGGGTGGGCGGCAGCAATGGGTGGACTTGGGTGGTTGTTAGCGTGACAGGTGTGAGGAACGAGGGTGGTTACCGTCCACCACTACCTGTTGTGGTGCACTGGTGGTGATGGTGGTGCACTGGAGGTGATGGTGGTGCACTGGTGGTGATGGTGGTGCACTGGTGGATGGTGGTGCACTGGTGGTGATGGTGGTGCACTGGTGGTGATGGTGGTGCACTGGTGGTGATGGTGGTGCACTGGTGGTGATGGTGGTGCGCTGGTGTTGATGGGTGCACTGGAGGTGATGGTGGTGCACTGGTGGTGATGGTGGTGCACTGGTGGTAATGGTGGTGCACTGGTGGTGATGGTGGTGCACTGGTGGTAATGGTGGTGCACTGGTGGTGATGGTGGTGCACTGGTGGTGATGGTGGTGCACTGGTGGTTGCCCTCTCTTATAACCGGCACTTATGTTCAAGCTTTGTGAGTGTCTCTCTCTCTCTCAAAAGGGGACACACACACACACACACACACACACACACACACACATACATACATACATACATACACACACACACACACACACACACACACAGCCTGCGATTACTGTTACATCAAGCACCACGAACTCATGAGCACCACTCTGAGCACCACTCTGAGCACTGCAGCTTTCTTCACACTTGGCCGGCCTAAAATAAATTTCTGTTGACAGTGGTGTTGAGGACACAGAGTTGTGGTAGACACATAAATAGATTATTTAGATTTCACTGTGCATAACCCAGGAAAGTCAAAGAATGTGAAGTAATGCCGCCTACCAGACTCTTCCTGCCTTGATAACCCGCTACTAGGTTCTGGGAGGGAGCATAGGAGGGGGGATAGGAGGGAGGATAGGAGGGAGGAAGGGATATATTGTGTGAGAGGGAGTGAAGGGAGTGCTGGTGATGGATGACCTTCACAGTGACTGCAACAACCCACAACAACCCACAACAACCCCCAACAACTCACAACAACCCACAACAACCCACAACAACCCACAACAACCCACAACAACTCATAACAACCCACAACAACTCACAACAACCCACAACAACCCACAACAACCCACAACAACCCACAACAACCCACAACAATCCACAACAACCCACAACAACCCACAACAACCCACAACAACTCACAACAACCCACAACAACCCACAACAACCCACAACAACCCACACATAGAAGAGGAGAGATAACCGCGACGTTTCGGTTCGACGTCACACTGACACACGAGAGGCAGCCAGTTTCGGTCCAAGTCGGACCGAAACGTCGTCATAAGTTTGTGCCATGTGCGTTTTTCTTGCATTGTTCCGATCACGATTGTGTTTTGTTCTTGATAAAGATGACGAATTACACAGTGACACTTGTCTTGAAGGATACAGTGACACTTGTCTTGAAGGACACAGTGACACTTGTCTTGAAGGACACAGTGACACTTGTCTTGAAGGATACAGTGACACTTGTCTTGAAGGATACAGTGACACTTGTCTTGAAGGATACAGTGACACTTGTCTTGAAGGATACAGTGACACTTGTCTTGAAGGATACAGTGACACTTGTCTTGAAGAATAGTGACACTTGTCTTGAAGGATACAGTGACACTTGTCTTGAAGGACAAAGTGACACTTGTCTTGAAGGACAAAGTGACACTTGTCTTGAAGGACAAAGTGACACTTGTCTTGAAGGACAAAGTGACACTTGTCTTGAAGGACACAGTGACACTTGTCTTGAAGGACACAGTGACACTTGTCTTGAAGGACACAGTGACACTTGTCTTGAAGGACACAGTGACACTTGTCTTGAAGGACACAGTGACACTTGTCTTGAAGGACACAGTGACACTTGTCTTGAAGGATACAGTGACACTTGTCTTGAAGGATACAGTGACACTTGTCTTGAAGGATACAGTGACACTTGTCTTGAAGGATAGTGACACTTGTCTTGAAGGATACAGTGACACTTGTCTTGAAGGACAAAGTGACACTTGTCTTGAAGGACAAAGTGACACTTGTCTTGAAGGACAAAGTGACACTTGTCTTGAAGGACAAAGTGACACTTGTCTTGAAGGACAAAGTGACTCTTGTCTTGAAGGACAAAGTGACACTTGTCTTGAAGGACAAAGTGACACTTGTCTTGAAGGACAAAGTGACACTTGTCTTGAAGGACACAGTGACACTTGTCTTGAAGGACACAGTGACACTTGTCTTGAAGGACAAAGTGACACTTGTCTTGAAGGACAATTTGACACTTGTCTTGAAGGACAAAGTGACACTTGTCTTGAAGGACAAAGTGACACTTGTCTTGAAGGACAAAGTGACACTTGTCTTGAAGGACAAAGTGACACTTGTCTTGAAGGACAAAGTGACACTTGTCTTGAAGGACAAAGTGACACTTGTCTTGAAAGACAAAGTGACACTTGTCTTGAAGGACAAAGTGACACTTGTCTTGAAGGACAAAGTGACACTTGTCTTGAAGGACAAAGTGACACTTGTCTTGAAGGACAAAGTGACACTTGTCTTGAAGGACACAGTGACACTTGTCTTGAAGGACACAGTGACACTTGTCTTGAAGGACACAGTGACACTTGTCTTGAAGGACACAGTGACACTTGTCTTGAAGGATACAGTGACACTTGTCTTGAAGGATACAGTGACACTTGTCTTGAAGGATACAGTGACACTTGTCTTGAAGGATACAGTGACACTTGTCTTGAAGGATACAGTGACACTTGTCTTGAAGGATAGTGACACTTGTCTTGAAGGATACAGTGACACTTGTCTTGAGGACAAAGACACTTGTCTTGAAGGACAAAGTGACACTTGTCTTGAAGGACAAAGTGACACTGTCTTGGGCAAAGTGACACTTGTCTTGAAGGACAAAGTGACACTTGTCTTGAAGGATAACTGTCTGAGGAAAAGTGACACTTGTCTTGAGGGCAAGTGACACTTGTCTTGAAGGACAAAGTGACACTTGTCTTGAAGGAAACAAAGTGACACTTGCTTGAAGGACAAGTGACACTTGTCTGAAGGACAAAGTGACACTTGTCTTGAAGGACAAAGTGACACTTGTCTGAAGGACAATGACATGTCTTAGGACAAAGTGACACTTGTCTTGAAGGACAAAGTGACACTTGTCTTGAAGGACAAAGTGACACTTGTCTCCTTGAAGGACAAGTGACACTTGTCTTGAAGGATTCTGAGACAAAGTGACACTGTCTGAAGGACAAGTGACACTTGTCTTGAAGGACAAAGTGACACTTGTCTTGAAGGACAAAGTGACACTTGTCTTGAAGGACAAAGTGACACTTGTCTTGAAGGACAAAGTGACACTTGTCTTGAAGGACAAAGTGACACTTGTCTTGAAGGACACAGTGACACTTGTCTTGAAGGACACAGTGGCACTTGTCTTGAAGGACAAAGTGACACTTGTCTTGAAGGACAAAGTGACACTTGTCTTGAAGGACAAAGTGACACTTGTCTTGAAGGACAAAGTGACACTTGTCTTGAAGGACAAAGTGACACTTGTCTTGAAGGACAAAGTGACACTTGTCTTGAAGGATACAGTGACACTTGTCTTGAAGGATAGTGACACTTGTCTTGAAGGAGGGAGTTGCTTACAACTGTGGTTGTCCAGTGGTGTTTTGAAGAAAATAATTTCTTGGGGGAAAGTTCCTTGACCTGAGACTGAGTGAGATTACATTAGGTTAGGTTAGGTTAGGTTAAGTTAGGTTAGGTTAGGTTAGGTTAGGTTAGGTTAGGTTAGGTTAGGTTAGTTAGGTTAGGTTAGGTTAGGTTAGGTTAGTTAGGTTAGGTTAGGTTAGGTTAGGTTAGGTTAAGTTAGGTAAGGTCTTTCAGGAAGCAGGACAAGTGTTTCCTGACGCGGGTCTTAGTCATATGATGACCCGCAGCTGGAGCTTTTGGTCATCTGACCGAGGCCTTCCGCTGGCTTACTCCTCCATCCCTTTTAAAAATTTTGGTAGAGGGAGAGTTACACCAGTCAGTGCATTGATCATCACTCTAACATGGATGATGAGCCACATGTCTATGATGAGCCACATGTCTATGATGAGCCACATGTCTATGATGCATCCAGCATCATCAGCAGAGACCTGTAAGTCACTGCTGACATAGGCTTAACTTTGCCAGAGGAACTATTGTTGTGCTCCCATGTTGTGCTGTGGGAGATACAGTTTACCTGCTACTAGAGTATGTTGAGGGAGTCCTCGTTGAGTCCTCGTTGAATCCTCGTTAAGTTCTCGTTGAATCCTCGTTAAGTCTCCCGAGCTTCAAGATTGTTCTCTCACAGGCTGGTCACGTTATCCTGGAGGTTGGTGCAGGATATTCTTATGTTCTCCAGTGTTGTGTAAGTTACTAATGTTATCCTGTTTGTGAACTTCTGGTGATAGAGTTGGCACAGTGTTCACCCCCAGATCCTTCATCCTCAATGGCATCAACAATAGTTGCCTCGTATGTCTCTTTTTCTTTTCCTCCTTCCACCCTCCACATATTGCACATTTTATGCAATCTTTCTTCTGTTTTTCTTTCTTTGTTTCATCTGCAAGTATCTTGCGGTATATCGCATGTTGTGACCATGTCTCCTCTGAGTCAGTTTATCTTCTCCATGGTTTTATGATTTACCTCTTTAATTTTGTCGTAAATCAATATCTCGATCTCAGGAATTAGCCTGGCGTGTGTGTGTGTGTGTGTGTGTATGTGTGTGTGTATGTGTGTGTATGTGTGTGTATGTGTGTGTGTATGTGTGTGTGTGTGTATGTGTATATGTGTGTGTGTGTGTGTGTGTGTATGTGTGTGTGCGTGTGTGTGTGTGTGTATGTGTATATATGTGTATGTGTGTGTATGTGTGTGTGTGTGTATGTGTGTGTGTGTATGTGTGTGTGTGTGTGTGTATGTGTATATGTGTGTATGTGTGTACTCACCTAATTGTACTCACCTAATTGTGGTTGCAGGGGTCGAGACTCAGCTCCTGGCCCCGCCTCTTCGCTGTCCGCTACTGGGTCTCTGCTCTCCCTGCTCCATGAGCTTTATCATACCTCGTCTTAAAACTATGTATGGTTCCTGCCTCCACTATATCTTTCTCTACACTATTCCACTTCCTGACTACTCTGTGGCTGAAGAAATGCTTCCTAACATCCCTTTGACTCATCTGAGTCTTCAGCTTCCAGTTGTGTCCCCTTGTTTCTGTGTTCCCTCTCTGGAACATCCTGTCCCTGTCTACCTTGTCGATTCCCGCAGTATTTTGTATGTCGTTATCATGTCTCCTCTGACCCTTCTTTCCTCCAGTGTTGTTAGTCCTATTTCCCTCAACCTTTCTTCATAGGACAGACCCCTGAGTTGTGGAACTAGCCTTGTCGCAAACCTTTGCACTTTCTCTAGTTTCTTTACGTGCTTGACCAGGTGTGGGTTCCAGACTGGTGCTGCATATTCTAGTATGGGCCTGACGTACACGGTGTACAGTGTCTTGAACGATTCCTTGTTTAGGTAACGGAACGCTAATCTTAGGTTTGCCAGTCGCCCATATGCTGCCGCAGTTATCTGGTTGATGTGTGCCTCCGGAGACGTACTTGGCGTTATACTCACCCCAAGGTCTTTCTCCTTTGCCGAGGTTTGTAGCCCTTGTCCACCTAGCCTGTACTCTGTCAGCGGTCTTCTTTGTCCTTCTCCGATCTTCATGACTTTGCATTTGGTGGGATTGAATTCGAGAAGCCAGTTGCTAGACCAGATGTCAAGCTTGTCCAGGTCTGTTTGAAGTCCTGCTTGGTCCTCTTCCGATGTGATTCTCCTCATTAATTTCACATCATCTGCGAACAGAGACACTTCTAAATCTATCCCATCCGTCATGTCGTTTACATATACCAAGAATAACACTGGTCCTAGGACTGACCCCTGCGGTACGCCGCTCGTCACAGGCGCCCACTGTGATACCTCATCACACACCATGACCCGTTGTTGCCTCCCTGTGAGGTATTCCCTCATCCATTCCAGTGCCCTTCCTGTTATACATGCTTGTTCTTCCAACTTCTTTACTAATCTCATGTGAGGAACTGTGTCGAAGGCCTTCCTGCAGTCCAGGAAAATGCAATCAACCCACCCTTCTCTCTCTTGCCTTACCTCTGTTACTTTATCATAGAACTCTAGGAGGTTTGTTACACAGGATTTGCCCTCCCAGAATCCGTGCTGTCTGGTGTTTATTATCCTGTTCAGCTCGAGGTGCTCCACCATTCTTTTCCTGATGATTTTCTCCAGGACTTTGCACACTATACATGTAAGTGACACCGGTCTATAGTTTAGTGCCTCTTTTCTGTCTCCTTTTTAAAGATGGGGACTACATTGGCCTTCTTCCATACCTCAGGTATCTGCCCATTTTCAAGGGATGTGTTGAATATTATGGTAAGTGGCACACTCAGTACCTCAGCTCCTTCCCGAAGAACCCACGGGGAGATATTGTCTGGACCCATCGCCTTTGAGGTATCAAGGTCACTGAGTAACTGCTTCACCTCCTCCTCAGTTGTGTGTATGCCCTCTAGCACTTGATACATCCCTTGTTGGTGACGCACCCCATCCTGTCTACCCAGCTGCCTTCCTTCCTCCACTGTGAATACTTCCTTAAACCTCAAGTTGAGCTCCTCACATACCTCTTGATCATTGCTTGTGAGTTCCCTATCTTCTCTCCTCAGCCTTATCACCTGGTCTTTAACTGTTGTTTTCCTTCTGATGTGACTGTACATGAGCTTCGGGTCGGACTTAACTTTCGATGCTATGTCGTTTTCGTACTGTTTCCGGGCCTCCCTCCGTACCTGTGCATACTCGTTTCTAGCTCTTCTACTACTCTCTTTGTTTACTTGGGTTCTTTGCCTTCTGTACCTTTTCCATTCTCTGACACTCTGAGTCTTTGCCTCCCTGCACCTTTGGGTAAACCAGGGCTCTTTCTGGCCTTCCCGTTTAATCTTTTTCCTCTGGGTATAAACCGTTCCTCTGCCTCCTTGCACTTTGACCCTACGTATTCCATCATTTCATTTATTGTCTGTCCATCCATTTCCCTTTCCCACTGAACCTCCTGCAGGAAATTCCTCATGCCTGTGTAGTTTCCTCTTTTAAAATCTGGTTTGTCTCTTTCGGTACCGTTTTCCCTCTCCACCTGTAGCTCTACAATGTACTCAAAGCTCAGCACCATATGGTCACTGGCTCCCAGGGGGCTCTCGTGTGTTATGTCTTCAATATCTGAGCTGTTCAGGGTGAATACAAGGTCCAGTCTTGCTGGTTCATCTTCTCCTCTCACTCTGGTCGTGTCCCTGACATGTTGGTGCATCAGGTGTGTATGTGTGTGTGTGTGCGTGTGTGTGTATGTGTATGTGTGTGTATGTATGTGTGTTTATGTGTGTGTGCGTGTGTGTGTGTGTGTGTGTGTATGTGTATATGTGTGTATGTGTGTTTATGTGTTGTGTGTGTGTGTGTGTGTGTGTATGTGTGTGTGTGTGTGTGTGTGTGGGTGGATGGGTGGGGGTTAAAGTATGTTAAGCGGTCCACCAATTTTCGTCTCAGGAGCATTAGGAAGACATGCTTCGACTCCTCTACCCCTTCCCCGTTCCCCTACCCTCCCACTCGTACCTCTTCCTCGTCCCCCTACCCTCCCACTCGTACCTCTACCTCGTCCCCCTACCTTCCCACTCCTAACTCTTCCTCGTCTCCTCCTCCCTCCTACATCTCCCTTCCCCCTCCTTCCCTCTCACAGGAATTACAGGGAATCTGGAAAATGTTTGGTGAATGTGAACTGTGAATGTGTCTCCATCAGTGTCTTGGAAGGACCGCCAGGATCTCTCCACCATTGCAGACATTACTGGACATGATACATAGTGACGGGGGGTACACTGGTGATGTTGTTAATAGCGTTTGTACGCGTGTATGGTGTACCGTGGTGGTGTACCGTGGTGGTGTACCGTGATGGTGTACCGTGTTGGTGTACCGTGTTGGTGTACCGTGTTGGTGTACCGTGGTGGTGTACCGTGTTGGTGTACCGTGTTGGTGTACCGTGTTGGTGTATCGTGGTGGTGTACCGTGGTGGTGTACCGTGTTGGTGTACCGTGGTGGTGTATCGTGGTTGTGTACTGTGGTGGTATACCATGGTGGTGTACCATGGTGGTGTACCGTGGTGGTGTACCGTAGTGGTGTACCGTGTTGGTGTACCGTGTTGGTGTACCGTGTTGGTGTACCGTGGTGGTGTACGTGTGTGTACGTGGTGGTTACCTGTGGGTGGTGTATCGTGGTTGTGTACTGTGGTGGTGTACCATGGTGGTGTACCGTGGTGGTGTATTGTGGTGGTGTACCATGGTAGTGTGCCGTGGTGGTGTATTGTGGTGGTGTACCATGGTAGTGTGCCGTGGTGGTGTATTGTGGTGGTGTACCATGGTGGTGTGCCGTGGTGGTGTATCGTGGTGGTGTACTCTGGTGTGTACCATGGTGGTGTACCGTGGTGGTGTACTCTGGTGGTGTACCTGGTGGTGTACCGTGGTGGCGTGTACTCGTTAGGTGGTGTACCGTGGTGGTGTACCTGGTGGTGTACCGTTGTGGTGTACCGTGTTGGTGTACCATGGTGGTGTACCGTGGTGGTGTACCATGGTGGTGTACCATGGTGGTGTACCGTGGTGGTGTACCGTGGTAGTTTACTATGGTGGTGTACCGTGGTGGTGTACCATGGTGGTGTACCGTGGTGGTGTACCATGGTGGTGTACCGTGGTGGTGTACCGTGGTGGTGTACCATGGTGGTGTACCGTGGTGGTGTACCGTTTTGGTATACTCTGGTGGTGTACCGTGGTGGTGTACCGTTTTGGTATACTCTGGTGGTGTACCGTGGTGGTGTACCGTGGTGGTGTACCATGGTGGTTTACTATGGTAGTGTACCGTGGTGGTGTACCGTGGTGGTGTACCATGGTGGTTTACTATGGTAGTGTACCGTGGTGGTGTACCATGGTGGTGTACCGTGGTGGTGTGTGGGACAGATAACATCACCTCATAGCAAGACAACATTGACAACTGACCACACTGGACATATGTTTGAGACCGCAGTCAACCAATGGAGACCCATTAATGGGGTGGTCGTTAGAGAGAGGGGAGGCAAGAAACCATTAGAGGGGAAAAACAGTGAAGGAGATACCGTTAAAGCGAACCTATTAAAGGGAAGATCATTAAAGGGGAGGCCATTAAAGGGGAGGCAGTTAAAGTGGGGACGGTTAAAGGGACACTAATGTAAACTTAGCCTTATTGAAGGGGCGACACCCACTACTTTACATAGGCATCAGCCTCTCACCTCTAGTCTAGGTTGTGGGGAGGATATAGCCAGGGGAGGAGAGGGGGAGAGGCACTGGAAGAGGAAGAAGGGGAGACGAGAAAATTGGAAGGAAGAGGAAGTGAGGGACAGATGTGAGATGTGAGGGGGTAGAAAAAAAGAAGTTTGAGTTCAACAGTCTGTGATGGACATGTGGGTCACCAGCAGCAACAGCCTGGTTGACCAGGCAAGCACCAGGCTAGCCTCGACGAGGTCATCTGCATTGTGCTTCTTATTATGCATGAAAGTTACGAAATGGGAATGAAAGATAGTTTACCTGAGACATCACCACAGGAGGGGTTGTACACGAGGTAGCGAGCGTGAGCTGAGAGACTTCAGTAGAGCGTGAGCTGAGAGACTTCAGTAGAGCGTGAGCTGAGAGACTTCAGTAGAGCGTGAGCTGAGAGACTTCAGTTGAGCGTGAGCTGAGAGACTTCAGTAGAGCGTGAGTTGAGAGACTTCAGTAGAGCGTGAGCTGAGAGACTTCAGTAGAGCGTGAGCTGAGAGACTTCAGTAGAGCGTGAGCTGAGAGACTTCAGTAGAGCGTGAGCTGAGAGACTTCAGTTGAGCGTGAGCTGAGAGACTTCAGTAGAGCGTGAGCTGAGAGACTTCAGTAGAGCGTGAGCTGAGAGACTTCAGTAGAGCGTGAGCTGAGAGACTTCAGTTGAGCGTGAGCTGAGAGACTTCAGTAGAGCGTGAGCTGAGAGACTTCAGTGAGCGTGAGCTGAGGACTTCAGTAGAGCGTGAGCTGAGAGACTTCAGTAGAGCGTGAGCTGAGAGACTTCAGTAGAGCGTGAGCTGAGAGACTTCAGTTGAGCGTGAGCTGAGAGACTTCAGTAGAGCGTGAGCTGAGAGACTTCAGTAGAGCGTGAGCTGAGAGACTTCAGTAGAGCGTGAGCTGAGAGACTTCAGTAGAGCGTGAGCTGAGAGACTTCAGTAGAGCGTGAGCTGAGAGACTTCAGTTGAGCAATGAGAGTGTCCTCAAACATTCAACTTTGGGTTCAGCAGCTACGACAGCTTCCAGTGTGTCATTCCAGCAGAGATGGAGTTACTAATACTCCGGAATTACCATATCTCGGGATTATCTATGCCAGCAGTAACAGCCAGGGTTGATGAGGCGCTGATCCAGTGGAATGCCTGGTCAAGGTACCGACCTGTGGGGACACTGACCCCCGGAACGACCTCCAGGTTGACTCCAGGTAGGTAGACACACTGGGAGGAGGGAGGGGAGATGATGTAAAGGGATTGACATATTTCTCTACTCGTTGGTCCTGACACTGACCTCGTGGTCATGATTATATATATATATATATATATATATATATATATATATATATATATATATATATATATATATATATATATATATATATATCAATAACAACACTGCGACTAGCCAAGGAGTCGAACCCATGCTGCTTTGGCCCGCCTCATGGTGAGCAAAAACACTTGACGCATCAACTATACCATCCACAGCGTTAAGAAGGAAATTTATTTTGGGTTAATCATTTGTATTATTACTTTGTTGGGATGGAAAAAAAATTATTTTTATCCAGTGCCTCAAAATTTTGTGCTGGTCACATATAATTTCGACAGTCAAATTGAAGCAGCAGGAAGGGTGTTTCACCTGCGCCAGGACCTTTGTAAACACGGGAGGTGGGCCTGACGTAGTGCAAGTTGACAGGTCACTTATATGTCTTCATTATACACCCCATACCCATGGTGTGGGTGGTATTCACACCATACACATGGTGTGGGTGGTAGCCACCATACCCATGGTGTGGGTGGTAGTCACACCATACCCATGGTGTGGGTGGTAGTCACACCATACCCATGGTGTGGGTAGTAGTTACAAAGGTGCATGGTGGGATCATGGACGGGGCCGCCAAGTTTTGATAGTTGAAGGAATTACAGTTGTAATGAATCATGGGAGTTGATAGAGGGCGTGAAGGGGCGGGCGGGTCTTCGGGAGGAACATTAGAGGTGCTCCTGACAATTATCTGCTGGTGTAGTAGCACTTGGCGGAGCCTCCCACCTCCTGCCAGGGAGGCGGCGGGAGGCGGGGATCCCGCCTCTCAAAACTAATGACCACTGGAATAAAAGACGCGAGAGAGGTCCTTGCTCGACCCTCGACACCTGCACCTCTTCTCACGCACCCACCGCCATCATGATCTCCTCCTTCTCCTCTGCCTTCTTTTCTTATTGCTTCTCCACCTTCTCCTCAACTTCCTCGTTTTTATCTCCTTTCTATGCTTCGTCATTCTATACCTTTTCCGTCTCCTTCTCATCCTTCTCTTCTTATAACTTATTCCGTAAGTCCTCTTCCTTCCTTGTCTTTCCTTCCTCGTATTTTTTCCCTTTCTTCTTACGTCTTCCTCTTCCTCCTCGCATTTTTCTATTTCTTTGCTATCCCTCATCTTAGTCAGCATTGTTGCTGTCTCTGTGTTCTTGACTCTCCGTGGAACAAAACTCAAGAACTTGAGAAGGTTCATAATAACTGAGGTTTCCTGGAACTGACAAAATGTGTAAACACCGAGTATTGACCCGAACCTGTCGTATATCTCTGACAGAATACGACACCTGAATAACTTCGTCACGTAAACAACATACCCAGTAGAGGTGTTGTGAGTACACTCAGTGTAGGTCAGTATCAGGAAGCTGGAGGTTGCGTAGGGAAGTTTGTCACAACGGGAAGGATGTGTAAGACTGTACACTGGTAACCCGCACGTGGGAGGCTCAAACTTTTGACGACGTTTCGGTTCGGCTTGGACTATTAACAAGTCACACTGAAGTGCGAAGGAAAGGGACCCAGAGAGACTCCTCCGTGGGAGGAAAGTCAGAGAAAGTTGAAGATAAGTCAGCCTAACACAAGAAGGTTATAGATATCCCCATTGGAATGAGTGAATACTTGACTACCATCAACACTGGATCTGGAGATCTGGACCAGATATCCACTGATGGATCACTACATCCTGCAAGTTAAAATCCACAGTACTGGTATACCACATCGACAAGACGACGAATCAAACACACATGCAACACCCAGGTGTTGCATGTGTCTTACACATTCTGACAGGGGTGAATAATCATTTAAATGGTTATAATCATAACCATGTTTTTTAAAAAGGTGGACAGGTAAGCCAGCGGAAGGCCTCGGTCAGATGACCAAAAGCTCCAACGGCGGGTCATCGTATGACTAAGACTCGCGTCAGGAAACACCTGTCTGTTTCCCGACAAATGTTATCTAACCTAACCTGACCTGACAGGGGTGTTGCTGGATCAACGCAACTGTGACTTAAAGCTATGTCAGGTATCAACAGCCCAGACTGAACTGTAACTCTTAAATTAGCCAACGAGGGTCCCCTTATTTATATTTTGTTCAGGACTGACGAAATCGTAATAACACAATTGGAAGCAAACCACGGAACGGGTAGGGTTTGAAACCCATGACCTGGAGTTTTGCGACTCATTAGCCATGGGTATAAACACCACCCTGGTGTGTGTATTTCTTTACTGTGTTCATTTCAAACACCAGAAACATCGCTAACAAAGTTTCATACGAAACCTGAAGACGCGTAAAAAAAAAAAAAATACAAAAAATGCTGCAAATGAGAAAATAGCAGAAAAGTTTGTGCGAACGTCATGTGAATGTTAATATGGCAGTAAATGACACAGCTGAAGAATTTGCATAAACAGAAGCATAACAAGAAAATGCTGACCATAGTTTTACAGCAACACTGCAACATATTACTAATGAAATGTAAATTATATTTCGAGAAGGTGACACATACACAGAATATAATAATGCTAAACGGTATATAAAAAACTGCAGGTAGATGAGCAAACCTTATGTGTCTTAGTCATGTGTCTCACTCGTATCTCATATATCTAAGTCATGTGTCTCACTCATGTATCTTAGTCATATGTCTCACCCATGTCTCACTCATGTGTCTCACTCATGTAGGGAATAGTGAATGCGTACAGCATTAACATTTTGTCCCAGCAGATGAGGTATTTGTTTGAGGTGGAAATAAGAAGAATAGAGAGTGAAGTGGCCAGGATTGATTCAGCTTACCCTTGTGTGTGAGAGACTGGAGTAACAACTCGGGGAGGCTGGAGTAACAACTCGGAGAGACTGGAGTAACAACTCGGAGAGACTGGAGTAACAACTCGGAGAGGCTGGAGTAACAACTCGGAGAGGCTGGAGTAACAACTCGGAGAGGCTGGAGTAACAACTCGGAGAGGCTGGAGTAACAACTCGGAGAGGCTGGAGTAACAGCTCGGAGAGGCTGGAGTAACAACTCGGAGAGGCTGGAGTAACAACTCGGAGAGGCTGGAGTAACAACTCGGAGAGGCTGGAGTAACAACTCGGAGAGGCAAGATAATGTGCTGTGTGTGGAGGATAAGCCTCATGTGTCTTACTATAGTGTAGTAGATTGTCTGATGTTTAAGACACATGTGCAACAGCTGCGCAACATTAATGCTGAAACGTTTCACCTACACAGTAGACTTCTTCAGTCAAATTCAGAGGCAGCAGATGTAGTTGTGATATGAAGATGATGTAATCAGTCCCTCAACCTTACACAAATAGTATTTGAGGTGACAGATGGTTTTGAAAACCGACAAGTTGCAGATTAAGACACTTAAGCAACATTTGGGAATCTTTATTGAAGAAACGTTTCGCCACACAGTGGCTTCATCAGTCCAATACAAAGCAGAAAGGTGAAGGAGGAGGAGGAGTTTGAGGTAATCAGTCCCTCGGCCTGGAGTCGATGTGTTCAGTCCATCAATCTTGTAGAAAGTACAGCATAGGGCAGTAGAGGTGGCTTATATACTGTAGTCAGGTGAGGCGAAGCAGCAGGAGGCGGGGTCGAAGTAGGTCGCTACTGCTGTTACTGTTGTTGCTGCTACTGCTGTTACTGTTGTTGCTGCTACTGCTGTTACTGTTGTTGCTGCTACTGCTGTTACCGTTGTCGCTACTGTTGTTACTGTTGTTGCTGCTACTGCTGTTACCGTTGTCGCTACTGTTGTTACTGTTGTTGCTGCTACTGCTGTTACTGTTGTTGCTACTGCTGTTACTGTTGTTGCTGCTACTGCTGTTACCGTTGTCGCTACTGCTGTTACTGTTGTTGCTGCTACTGCTGTTACTGTTGTTGCTACTGCTGTTACTGTTGTTGCTGCTACTGCTGTTACCGTTGTCGCTACTGCTGTTACTGTTGTTGCTGCTACTGCTGTTACTGTTGTTGCTACTGCTGTTACTGTTGTTGCTGCTACTGCTGTTACCGTTGTTGCTACTGCTGTTACTGTTGTTGCTGCTACTGCTGTTACCGTTGTCGCTACTGTTGTTAAAGTTCTTGCTGCTACTGCTGTTACTGTTGTTGCTGCTACTGCTGCTACTCTTGTTGCTGCTACTGTTGTTGCTGCTACTGCTGTTACTGTTGTTGCTGCTACTGCTGTTACCGTTGTTGCTACTGCTGTTACTGTTGTTGCTGCTACTGCTGTTACCGTTGTCGCTACTGTTGTTGCTGCTACTGCTGTTACTGTTGTTGCTGCTACTGCTGTTACCGTTGTTGCTACTGCTGTTACTGTTGTTGCTGCTACTGCTGTTACTGATGTTGCTACTGCTGTTACTGTTGTTGCTGCTACTGCTGTTACCGTTGTTGCTACTGCTATTACTGTTGTTGCTGCTACTGTTGTTACCGTTGTTGCTACTGCTGTTACTGTTGTTGCTGCTACTGCTGTTACTGTTGCTGCTATTGCTGTTACTGTTGTTATTGTAATTGTTGTTCTTGTATGTGCTGCTGCTGTTGTTATTGTTGCTGCTGCTGTTGTTGCTACTGCTGTTACTGTTGTTGTTATTGTTGTTGTTGTCGTTGTTGCTTGTATTGTTCTTATATCTTTCTTTAGTCTTTCCTTTTCTCTATTTATTCCACCATTATATAATCTATCTCTCTCCCTCTCTTTCATCCCACTCATTTTTTCTTTCCTTTCCATCCTCCCTCCTTCCCTCCCTCCCTCCCTCCCTCCTTCCTCCCTCCTTCCCTCCCCCTCCATAACCTCCTCCTCCCTATCTCCTCTCCTCCCTCCCTCCCTCCTCCTCCTTCCCTCCCTCCTTCCCTCCCTCCCTCCCTCCCTCCTTCCCTCCCTTCCTCCCTCCTTCCCTCCCTCCCTCCCTCCCTCCTTCCCTCCTTCCCTCCCTCCTTCCCTCCCTTCTTCCCTCCCTCCCTCCCTTCCTCCTCCCTCCCTCTCTCCTCCCTCCCTCTCTCCCTCCCTCCTTCCCTCCTTCCTCCTCCTCCCTCCCTCCCTCCCTCCTTCCCTCCTTCCCTCCTTCCTCCCTCCCTCCTTCCCTCCCTCCCTCCCTCCCTCCTTCCTTCCCTCCCTCCCTCCTCCTCCTTCCTCCCTCCCTTTCTCCCTCCTTCCCTCTCTAACTCCCCTTTCCCTCCCTCCTTTCCTCCTCCCTCCTTCCCCCTCTTCCCTCCCTCCCTCCTCCTTCCTCCTTCCTCCTTCCCCCATCTTCCTCCTCTCCTCCCTCCCTCCTTCTATCATCCCTCCTTCCCTCCCTCCCTCCTTCCCTCCCTCCTTCCCTCCTCCCTCCTTCCCTCCTTCCCTCCTCCCTCCTTCCCTCCTTCCTTCCTCCTTCCTCCCTCCCTCCCTCCTCTCTAACTCCTCCCTCCCTCCTCCCTCCTTCCCTCCCTCCTTCCCTCCCCTCCCTCCCTCCTTCTCCCTCCCTCCCTCCCTCCTTCCTCCTTCCCTCCCTCCTCCCTCCTTCCATCCTTCCTCCTCCTCCTTCCCTCCCTCCTCCTCCTTCCTCCTCCTCCCTCCCTCCTTCCTCCTCCCTCCTTCTCCTCCCCCCCTCTCTCCCTCCTCCTCCTCCTTCCCTCCCTCCTCCTTCCCTCCTCCTCGTTCCTCCCTCCTCCCTCCTTCCTTCCCTCCTCCTCCCCTTCCTCCTTTCTCCCTCCCTCCCTCTCAACTCCCTCTTCCCTCCTTTCCCTCCCTCCCTCCCTCCCTCCTCCCTCCCTCCCTTCCCTCCCTCCTCCTTCCTCCCTCCTCCCTCCTCCCTAACTCCCTCCTCCCTCCCTCCTTCCCCCCCTCCTCCCTCCCTCCCTCCTTCTCTCCCTCCTCCCTCCTTCCCTCCCTCCCCCCTTCCCCCCCTCCCTCTCTCCCTCCTTCCCTCCCTCCCTCCCTCCCTCCCCCCTCCTCCCTCCTTCCTTCCCTCCTCAATCCCTCCCTCCCCCCTATCTCCCTCCCCCCCTCCTCCTTTCCTCCCTCCCTCTCTCCCTCCCTCCTCCTCCTTCCCTCCCTCCCTCCTTCCCTCCCTCCCTCCCTAGGACCTTCCCTCCCTCCCTCTCTCCTCCCCCCCTCTCCCTCCCTCCCTCTCTCCCTCCCTCCCTCCCTCCTTCCCTCCCTCCCTCCTCCCTCCCTCCCTCCTTCCTTCCTCCCTCCTCCCCCCTTCCACTCCTCTATCTCCTCCTCCTCCCTCCTTCCCTCCTCCCTCCTTCCCTCCCTCCCTCCTTCCCTCCTCCCTCCTTCCTCCCTCCTTCCCCCTCTCCCTCCCTCCCTCCCTCCCTCCTTCCCTCCCTCCCTCCCTCCCTCCCTCCTTCCTCCTCCTTCCCTCCCTCCCTCCTTCCCTCCCTCCCTCCCTCCCTCTCTCCTTCCTCCACCCTCCCTCCCTCCTTCCTTCCTCCCTCTCTCCCTCCCTCCCTCTCCCCTCTCTCCCTCCCTCCCTCTCTCCCTCCCTCCCTCCTACCTCCTTCCTTTTCCTTCCCTCCCTCCTTCCCTCCTCCCTCCTCCTTCCCTCCTCTTTCCTTCCTCCCTCCTCTCTCCCTCTTTCCCTCCCTCCTCTCTCCCTCCTCCTCTTCCCTCCCTCCTCCTCCCTCCTTCCTTTCCTCCCTCCCTGCCTCCCTCCCTCCTCCCTATCTCCCTCCCTCCTCCCTCCTCCTTCCCTCCTCCCTCCTTCCCCTCCCTCCCTCCCTCCTCCCTCCCTCCTTCCCTCCCTCCCTCTCTCCTCCATCCCTCTCTCCTCCCTCCCTCCTTCCTCCCTCCCTCCCCCCCCTCCTTCCCTCCCCCTCCTCCCTCCTTCCCTCCTCCCTCTCTCCCTCCCTCCCTCCTCCCTCCCTCCCTCCTTCCCTCCCTCCCTCCCTCCCTCCCTCCTCCTCCCTCCACT
>WNWK01004068.1:57500-62500 GCA_009830355.1 Cherax destructor
AACGTCAAGCTACAACACTAACGTCCAAGCCACAACACTAACATCCAAGCCACAACATTAACATTCAAGCCACAACACTAACGTCCAAGCCACGACACTAACATCCAAGCCACAACACTAACGTCCAAGCCACAACACTAACGTCCAAGCCACAACACTAACATGCCAAGCCACAACATTAACATCAAGCAACCACTAACGTCCAAGCTACAACACTAACGTCAAGCCACAACACTAACGTCCAAGCCACAACACTAACGTCCAAGCCACAACACTAACGTCCAAGCCACAACACTAACGTCCAAGCCACAACACTAACGTCCAAGCCACAACACTAACGTCCAAGCCACAACACTAACGTCCAAGCCACAACACTAACGTCCAAGCCACAACACTAACGTCCAAGCCAACACTAACGTCAAGCACAACACTAACGTCAAGCCACAACACTAACGTCCAAGCCACAACACTAACGTCCAAGCCACAACACTAACATCCAAGCCACAACATTAACATCCAAGCCACAACACTAACGTCCAAGCCACGACACTAACATCCAAGCCACAACACTAACGTCCAAGCCACAACACTAACTCCAAGCACAACACACATAACATCCAAGCCACAACACTAACGTCAAGCACAAACTAACGTCAAGACACACTAACGTCAAGCCACAACACTAACGTCGCCACAACACTAACATCTCAAGCCACAACACTAACGTCAAGCCACAACACTAACGTCAAGCCACAACACTAACGTCCAAGCCACAACTAACGTCAGCCACAACACTAACATCCAAGCCACAAACTAACGTCAAACGACACTAACTCCAAGCCACAACACTAACGTCCAAGCCACAACACTAACGTCAAGCACAACACTAACATCAAGCCACAACATAACGTCAAGACACACTAACTCAACAACATAACGTCCAAGCCACAACACTAACGTCCAAGCACAAACACTAACTCCAAGACAACACTAACTCAAACCACAACATTAACTTACACCTAAGTCCAAGCCACAACACTAACGTCCAAGCCACACACTAACTCAAGCCACAACACTAACGTCCAAGCCACAACATCTACACTAGTCCAAGCACACTAACTCACCAATAACTCAAGCACACTAATCACAATACGTACCAATGTCCACCAACACTAACGTCCAACCACACACTAACTCAAACACACTAACGTCAAACAACACTAACGTCAAGCCACAACACTAACTCAAGCACAAATAACGTCAAGCCACAACCAACGTCAATACACAACTAACGTCACACATATCAGCCACAACTAACGTCAACTCTACTCAAGCCACAACTAACATCAGCCACAACTAACGTCCACTAACGTCCGCACAACACTAACATGTCAAGCCACACACTAACGTCAGCAACACAAGTCACACAACACTAACTCAAGCCACACACTAACGTCAAGCACACTAACTCATCTTCAGCACACACTACGTCAGACACTAACATCAGCTACATAAGTCACTACAACTAATTTCACATAACTACCATATCCACACACTACGTCAAATATCATACCTAATCTACTACACTATAGCACTAATATTACTAATCAGCTACTACTCACACAATTCGTCAACACCTACTTATAATCCACCACACACTACTCACACCACTAATCTTAAACTCTTAAACGATTTGGACTCAAAGACTTATTTGATATATTTACTTACTTTACTTTTATTTACTTTCTTCACATTTTACATTTACTTTTTTTACATTTCTTTTATTTACATTTACGTTTTTTACTTATTTACATTTACTCTTTTGATTTCTTTATTTACTTACTTACATTATTTACTTTCACTTTATTTGACTTTCTTACATTTATTTTACTTACTTTATTCTTTTTTACATTTACTTACTTTTATTTACCTTTACTTACATTATTTACATTTACCTACATTATTTACATTTACTTACATTTCGAAAAGGTTTTCAGTAGAGGTTCCATCATGAGAAACTTCAGGACGAGAGGATTACAAGCTGACGATTATTGCACTCACTGAAACAGTATTTGGAGATTAAATGTGCAACAGCTGGCTAACCTTATTGTTGAAACGTAGGCTTCAGTAGGCTTCTTCAGTCAAATACAGAGGCAGCAGGTGCAGTAGTGAACGAAGATGATGTAATCAGTCCGTCAACTTAAGAGAAATAGTATTTGAGGTGGTCAGTCCCTCAGCCTGGAGGCTGAGGGACTGATTACATCTTTCTTTCACTACTACACTGCTGCCTCTGTATGTGACTGAAGAAGCCTACTGTATAGGTGAAAGGTTTCATCAATAAAGACACCCAACTGTTGCACATGTGTCTTAATCATTAACTTGTGGGTATTTTCAACGAAACTGTTTTGACTTGATAGGAAGAAAGTCATCCTGGGGATATATCTCAGCGGTTGGATTTTGATGGACGTTATCCCATTTCTCTCTTTAGAACCCCCACCTCTACTAGATATCTAGACCTATCTAGGTAATCAGTCCCTCAGTCCTATGACTGAGGGACTGATTACCTCATCTTCCAGTGTTTTTTGTATATATTTCTAGTCTTCAGCAGATATCTATATATGTGTCTAATTCTCCATCTTCTTGGTATGGTATACCAATAATAAATAAATAAGATGTATTATGATCAATGCGCGATCCGAGAAAGGCATCCCCGTGTCTCGTAAGCCCAGTTTCCTCTACCTTAATGCACGCAAAATGAACAGTGCAGAGTGCAGCTTAAGTTTATTGTGCGGTTAAATGTCAGAGTTAAATATCTGAAGGCACTCAAAAGAGGCACTCACAAGTTATGAAGTGGCACTCAGTGCCCAGTTTATCCAGTAAAGTGACAAATCGCCACCTGTATTGCCCAAAAATATGATACCCAGATGTTGCACCTGTGTCTAATTCTTTACCTTGTGGGTTTTGTGCACCACTGATATACAGCTTACCAGTTCCTCCATCAAGAGTTCTTCTTCCTCTTCTTTCCTAAGTAACACTATTGAAAACGCTCTTCTCTGTGCGGTCTCTTAATTTTTATTTATTTTTTTATTTTATTTAAAACCTTATGTACATAACCATATGACTGCAAGAACAAAAACCGTTCTGCATCATTCGACATAACATAGTACAGAACAGTTTATCACTTACAATAAGGAGAAAAAAACCTTATCGACCAAAAGTTACAATACATAACATTGCCACAACATACACTA
This sequence comes from Cherax destructor, assembly GCA_009830355.1. Taxonomy (NCBI): domain Eukaryota; kingdom Metazoa; phylum Arthropoda; class Malacostraca; order Decapoda; family Parastacidae; genus Cherax; species Cherax destructor. The sequence continues at coordinate 60,752 of WNWK01004068.1, forward strand.
AAACATGCCAAAACAACTAAATAATTTCAAAGAAAACTAAGCATACCAAAGTTATCAAAAATATACAATCATGACATATGCATCACAGTATAAAATCCCCTACCTACTTCTTCAGCTTATTTACAACCACTCTACCAAAATTATATGAAAGGGAAAGACCCTCCCACTGTCAAACACCACTGACAGTGAAAGTGTTTCCTACAAAACTACTTTTAACTCAAAATTTACAAAAAATTATGTCTCATAAAAGACGAAAATATGGAAAACATTTTCAAATATTCGCAAATAAAACATAATAAATCACTTAACCCAACCTTGCTAAACATTGAAAAAAAAACTAAACCTAAGCAAAAAATGATATCAATATATCATTACATTTTCATAACTCATTAACATTAGGTGATAAAAATAAAGTATTCATAACTCATAGTACTATAAGCTTTAAAAAAAAACAATCCTATTCCATTAATATCCAAAACCTGATCCTATCACCTACACAACCCTACATATATTATAAGTACTATAGTGTCCTACACCTAAAACACACTGTACAAAAATCCAAAAGAGACAGATATCTCGTTACAAACATAGGAAATCACAGCATAGAGTGGCCAAAGGCACTACCACAATACCTACTCGAACAGAAAACTAGACATAGAACAACAAATGATAACATGAATACATCCTTGAAATGATACACGAACAAAAAAGTAATAACCGAAAATTTTCACAAAACTTCAGCAGTATCCTGCATCACCACACTCTTAAGGAATAATTAATACATCAAAAATTACACCCCAAACAAAAAGGTGGACATATCCAAATATAAAACATACCAAAATATCATAACATATATTCTACTTAATATAACAAAATATAACAGAAAACTCCACCTGCAACCATTAAAATTTTGTCCAGACAAACAATACAATAACAGACTCATACCCTTGATAGGCACCTCACATTTCACTGTAATGGACAAAATAACTACATGTTTTACCAATACACTTTCATCTGCTTCACTGACAAAACTAAAAATTACGAAACCTCTGCACCTCACCACTGAAACGCAGCCACAAAGGAAAATAAAAAAAACCGCTGCCCCGTCTACAGGGCACCTACAAACATTTCCTTATTCACCTTCGCACTTCCTCAGTAATCACGTTAATCTTTTTTTTTTTCGGGGGGGGACTAGTTCCTAGTTCTGTTGTGCATCCAGATGGATATGGGGTGCACAATAAACTATCCACTACCATCCACAGGATAGATATGAGGTGCACAATAAACTAGCCACTACCATCCACAGGATAGACATGAGGTACACAATAAACTAGCCACTACCATCCACAGGATAGACATGAGGTGCACAATAAACTAGCCACTACCATCCACAGGATAGACATGAGGTACACAATAAACTAGCCACTACCATCCACAGGATAGACATGAGGTACACAATAAACTAGCCACTACCATCCACAGGATAGACATGAGGTGCACAATAAACTAGCCACTACCATCCACAGGATAGACATGAGGTGCACAATAAACTAGCCACTACCATCCACAGGATAGACTTGAGGTGCACAATAAACTAGCCACTACCATCCACAGGATAGACATGAGGTGCACAATAAACTAGCCACTACCATCCACAGGATAGACATGAGGTGCACAATAAACTAGCCACTACCATCCACAGGATAGACATGAGATACACAATAAACTAGCCACTACCATCCACAGGAT
>WNWK01004068.1:67500-135000 GCA_009830355.1 Cherax destructor
CTTTCTTCAAGTGTTTATATAATACATCTGTCAAGTCTCAAAAACATCTGTAAACAATAATAATAAAAATAAGACCTGCTTTCAATATTATGTGATGGATGGTTTAGAAACGTTTCGCCAGCCAGTGGCTTCATCAGTCCAGTGCTGAGAAGAACCGTGGAAGATGAGGAGGAGGAGTTTGAGGTAATCAGTCCCTCGGTCTGGAGTCACTGTGTTTTGTCCATCAATCTTCATAAAAGTACAGCAGATGCTCGGAGAAGTGGCTTAACACTCCCACTCCAGGATGAGGGACTGATTACCTGAAACTCCTTATCTTTCACCGTTCTTGTCTGTTTTGGGCTGAAGAAGGCACATGCCTCATTCATCATAATGTGAAGGTATTGAGAATGATATCAAGTACTACATGAAGAATATTGAGAGTGAGATCAAATACTACAAATGTTAATCTACTGAACACGAACATATAATGGAGAAATACTTACGATTAGAATGACTTCCAAAGATAAGGGAAGGATAACATGCTAGTAAGAGTAGGGAACACCTCCAGAGACGTACCCAGGAATGGAGGCGAACATCAGAGCTGCGCTTGTAAGCCTGCAAGCGAGGAGGATCAAATTCCACAGAAGTGTAGCAGGATTCCACAGCCATCGTATAAGAAGAGAAATAGCAGACAAGAAAGTGTTGTAGTTTGTGTAACCAACCTTGCTGCCGTGTCGGATTCAGAGGTGAAGTATCTTATATGGTGGAAGATTGGGACTCTGGGACGTGCCAGAGGATTGTACACATGTTGTGTAGAGATTCTGTGCACTGAACATGTATCTGGAAGACTGGCGGTGAATAATAGCAACAATGATGGCAGGATTGGATCATATCTTAGGAAATGGAAAGGAATCTGATGGTAATGTATTTCTAAACTGTGTGTGTGTGTGTACGTACTCACCTATTTGTGGTTTCAGGGGTCGAGACTCAGCTCCTGGCCCCGCCTCTTCACTGACCGCTACTGGGTCCTCCTCTCCCCGCTCCATGAGCTTTATCATACCTCGTCTTAAAGCTATGTATTGTTCCTGCCTCCACTACATCACTTGCCAGACTATTCCACTTCCTAACAACTCTGGTTGTGTGTTTATGGTTGTGTGTTTATGGTTGTTAGTTACCATTTTGTCCTAGGCACATGTCGATTAGACACTAGGCCTGTTGTATGTATATGTGTGTGTGTGTGTGTGTGTGTGTAACGAAACACTTCGAAATGTTTCGGCCCCGCCGGGAATTGAACCCGGGCCCTCCGTGCGTGAAGCAAGAGCGCTAGCCACCATGCCATCGGGGAGTGTGTGTTTATGATTGTGTGTTTATGGTTGTGTGTTTATGGTTGTGTGTTTATGGTTGTGTGTTTATGGTTGTGTGTTTATGGTTGTGTGTTTAGGGTTGTGTGTTTATGGTTGTGTGTTTATGGTTGTGTGTTTATAGTTGTGTGTTTATAGTTGTGTGTTTATGGTTGTGTGTTTATAGTTGTGTGTTTATGATTGTGTGTTTATAGTTGTGTGTTTATAGTTGTGTGTTTATGGTTGTGTGTTTATGGTTGTGTGTTTATAGTTGTGTGTTTATGGTTGTGTGTTTATGGTTGTGTGTTTATGGTTGTGTGTTTATGGTTGTGTGTTTATGGTTGTGTGTTTATGGTTGTGTGTTTATGGTTGTGTGTTTATGGTTGTGTGTTTATTGTTGTGTGTTTATGGTTGTGTGTTTATGGTTGTGTGTTTATGGTTGTGTGTTTATGGTTGTGTGTTTATGGTTGTGTGTTTATGGTTGTGTGTTTATGGTTGTGTTAGTTTGTGTTTATGGTTGTGTGTTTATGGTTGTGTGTTTATGGTTGTGTGTTGTATTTGTGTTTATGTTGTGTTTATGGTTGTGTGTTTATGGTTGTGTGTTTATGGTTGTGTGTTTATGGTTGTGTGTTTATGTTGTGTGTTTTATAGTTGTGTGTTTATGTTGTGTTTATGTTTGTGTTTATGGTTGTGTGTTTATAGGGTTGTGTGTTTATGGTTGTGTGTTTATGGTTGTGTGTTTATGGTTGTGTGTTTATGGTTGTGTGTTTATGGTTGTGTGTTTATAGTTGTGTGTTTATGTTGTGTGTTTATGGTTGTGTGTTTATGGTTGTGTGTTTATGGTTGTGTGTTTATGGTTGTGTGTTTATGGTTGTGTGTTTATGGTTGTGTGTTTATGGTTGTGTGTTTATGGTTGTGTGTTTATAGTTGTGTGTTTATAGTTGTGTGTTTATGGTTGTGTGTTTATGGTTGTGTGTTTATGGTTGTGTGTTTATGGTTGTGTGTTTATGGTTGTGTGTTTATGGTTGTGTGTTTATGGTTGTGTGTTTATGGTTGTGTGTTTATGAGTTGTGTGTTTATGATAGTTGTGTGTTTATATTGTTATGTGTGTTTTATGGTTGTGTGTTTATGGTTGTGTGTTTATGGTTGTGTGTTTATAGTTGTGTGTTTATAGTTGTGTGTTTATGGTTGTGTGTTTATGGTTGTGTGTTTATGATTGTGTGTTTATAGTTGTGTGTTTATAGTTGTGTGTTTATGGTTGTGTGTTTATGGTTGTGTGTTTATGGTGTTGTGTTTATGGTTGTGTGTTTATGGTTGTGTGTTTATGGTTGTGTGTTTATTGTTGTGTGTTTATGGTTGTGTGTTTATGGTTGTGTGTTTATGGTTGTGTGTTTATGGTTGTGTGTTTATGGTTGTGTGTTTATGGTTGTGTGTTTATGGTTGTGTGTTTATGGTTGTGTGTTTATGGTTGTGTGTTTATGGTTGTGTGTTTATGGTTGTGTTTTAGTTGTGTGTTTATGGTTGTGTGTTTAGGGTTGTTTGTTGTGTGTTTAGGTTGTGTGTTTAGGGTTGTGTGTTATGTTTGTGTTTATGGTTGTGTGTTTATGGTTGTGTGTTTATGGTTGTATTTATAGTTGTGTGTTTATGGTTGTGTGTTTATAGTTGTGTGTTTATGGTTGTGTGTTTATGGTTGTGTGTTTATGGTTGTGTGTTTAGGTTGTGTGTTTATGGTTGTGTGTTTAGGGTTGTGTGCTTAGCGTTATGTGTTTATGGTTGTGTGTTTATGGTTGTGTTTATAGTTGTGTGTTTATGGTTGTGTGTTTATGGTTGTGTGTTTATGGTTGTGTGTTTATAGTTGTGTGTTTACTGTTGTTTATTTTTGTGTGTTTATAGTTGTGTGTTTAGGGTTGTGTTTGTTTTTGTGTGTTTATAGTTGTGTGTTTATGGTTGTGTGTTTATAGTTGTGTGTTTATAGTTGTGTGTTTATAGTTGTGTGTTTAGTGTTGTGTGTTTATAGTTGTGTGTTTAGTGTTGTTTATTTTTGTGTGTTTATAGTTGTGTGTTTAGGGTTGTGTTTGTTTTTGTGTGTTTATAGTTGTGTGTTTATGGTTGTGTGTTTATAGTTGTGTGTTTAGTGTTGTGTGTTTATAGTTGTGTGTTTATGGTTGTGTGTTTATAGTTGTGTGTTTATAGTTGTGTGTTTATAGTTGTGTGTTTAGTGTTGTGTGTTTATAGTTGTGTGTTTATGGTTATGTGTTTATAGTTGTGTGTTTATAGTTGTGTGTTTATAGTTGTGTGTTTATAGTTGTGTGTTTATAGTTGTGTGTTTAGTGTTGTGTGTTTAGTGTTGTGTGTTTATGGTTGTGTGTTTATGGTTGTGTGTTTATAGTTGTGTGTTTATAGTTGTGTGTTTATAGTTGTGTGTTTATGGTTGTGTAGGACCCTGGTGACAGTTTATGGAACTTGTAGCATTACTGCAGTTCGCTGTCTAATTTAACACGCCTTTGAGGTGTGACTTAGACTCTGGCGCCATGATCTGGAAATTACATGTAGATTGTGTCCTGTGGGCAGAAGCGGATGGCCACACAGGCATTTGGGCAATGCCCCGTGGCCGCTGGGCTGGGTAAAAAAAAAAAAAAGCTGAAAAAATGTCACGAAAAACTGAAGTCATAGCCACTGCACAGAGATTGAAATGAAAATAGGACGCGCCTTAGCTGAGCACTGAAAACACGCCTCTGGCCCCAACAGTCAGCAGTCTGAAGAATTAGACACATGTGCGACATCTGGGTATCTTTATTTGTAGACGTTTCGCCCTCCAGTGACTTTATCAATACAATACAAGGATATAATGCGAAGAATTATATACAAAAGATGAGGTAATCATTCCTTCAGCCTTGGAGTTGGTGAAGAGCGGTTTAAAAGACCCAGTCCTCTTCCGCCTGTGGGGAGAGTGCACCTGACAGCAGCACTCATCCTGCGAGTGGTCATAGCGTCATGACAACCGCTCATGTCAACCCACGTAGCTGACATGTCGCTGGCCATGTCAACTTCATTCCTGGCTGTTTCGATATACAGAAAAGTAATCATTACTTATTTATGCCCCTAGAAATTATCGCTATGAGTTAAGGGAGACAGCCAGGTGAGGGAGAGAGAGCAAAGCAGGTGACAGGCGGGTGACAGGTGGGTGGCAAGCAGGTGACAGGTGAGTGACAGGTGGGTGGCAAGCAGGTGACTGGCGGGTGACAGGTGAGTGACAGGTGGGTGGCAAGCAGGTGACAGGCGGGTGACAGGTGAGTGACAGGTGGGTGGCAAGCAGGTGACAGGTCAAGTGAGTGTTTCAGCCGACTAATCACCTTTCTGTCCACCTGCTTCGCTAATTAATTTCACCGGCCCAGTAGAGGATACATTGTCTGGTATCAACCTGTCTCCAGGATCAAACTCCAGCTCCTGGCCCTCGGTTCTTAAGTATAAAACGGTGTCATGCGTGCTATAACTTATGATTGCTACAAATGGGACGTCTTGATACCCGAGAAGGGCTCTTGATTAAGGAACTGGAGATGCCCTCTCTTGCATCAAGCTGAATTAACTTCCGTTAACCATGTGCTTAATAATAATAATAATAATAATAATAATAATAATAATAATAATAATAATAATAATTGGAATTATGATCTTGGTCAAAATGTCAAAATTACACTGTCAGCAAACACTGTTTCCTGACAAATCTTACCTAACCTAACCTAGATTACTTCCTTCCTTTGAGGAGCTGACACCAATAGTCTGACTGGTCACAGATCAGGCCGTGGAGACTAGGGGGAGGGACGAGGGTTTATTGAGTCTTCTTGCCATTCCTTGGTAGACCAATTAAACCACTATTACACTTGTCAGACCACTTATCACCACTCGTCAGACCACTTATTACCACTTGTCAGACCACTTACTACCACTCATCAGACCACTTATTACCACTGTCTGGTCTTCCTCAGAGCTGCCAGTTTGTATAGTAATCACTCTTGCTGAGTACACCTTCACCCTGTATATTGATAACCATGCACTCAGTACGCTAGTCCAGCTCTTGTCCACTCTTCCCCTGGTCAAGAATGTTTACAAGAATATCCCTATACAACAGCCTCGTCTACATTCAATATAAAGGTTACATGGATAAGTTGAAGTCTTTACAAAACAGATTAAGAACTTGGCCTTTACTTAAAAAGTTAAATACACGTTTAGATGGGTTATATTGCATTCACTTAAGAAACTGATAATACTTAATGTTTTGAGTATTGATAATTAAGAAAGGGGTAAGATACGTTATTCACTGACTGACTGACAGGATTCTTATGCTTAACTTCTCCTAAATCTAGTGGGGTTGTATTACCATAGTCATCTTCTCTCCCTCAATAACAAGACAAAGCTCTCTGACCCCCCGTTACAGCAGGCAGCTTTCCCTTCCTTCCTCCCTCCCCCCAACCTCCAAAAACTCTCTTCCAAAGGGACTGTGAACCCATGGTTCCAATGGAATGCCTCAGTTATTCCCAGAGTGCCCGCAAAACCCCCCTTACTGTTAATTAATCACCAGTGAGTGAGTGAGCCTCCCTCAGGAGGCCGGCCTGGTAACACAGGCCTCCAGTTGACCCTGAGACTGACTGTGCTAAGCCCAGCCACTCTACTGGAAGTAACACATAACAAAGGTCACTTCTCACCACTTCCTTCCCTTACCCTCTCCCTCCCCCCTCCCCTTCCCTCCCTTACCCTCCACTTCTCTGTGTTATTAATAATAATCACACTTAGTCTACGCCAGTTATAGTCACCACTTTGCTTTAATAATAATAATAATAATAATAATAATAATAATAATAATAATAATAATAATAATAATTATAATGAAATAATAATATGAATAAGAAAATAATAATAATCATAGCAACAACAACAATAATATATTCATAATAGTAATAATAATCCTTGCACTCGTACACTGCCCTCAGGCTAAGGATTTTTTTTTACTTTGGTTTATAAACTGAAAGTGTAGCTCATACTGGTCTATCAAATAGTTTGCATTTTCCTTGTCAGTACCCCTTCGGGATCTGGTATGTTGTGATCATGTCTCCTCTGGTCCTTCGTGCCTTCAATGTCCCCGTGTTTCACCTGCTTGATCCTGAAGACTTGACAGCCAGAGTGTCTTTGTACCTCCTCCAGATGTTTACCTAAACACACACACACATTTATCTCTCTGTCTGTGTGTTACTCTCTCCATATCTGTTCATCCCCCCCATGTCTGTTTTTCTACCCGTTTGTCCTTCAGTATGTATCATCCCCCCTCTCTCTCTTTTTCTCTTCTAAGTTATCTTAAATGGTTGTCTACCTATCCGTATCTCCCTCTCATTTCATCTAAGTCATATATCCCATTTCTCTCTCTCTCTCTCTCTCTCTCTCCTCTCTCTCTCTCTCTCTCTCTCTCTCTCTCTCAGTGTTTACGGAAATGCAGTTTAAATTTTGTACTTTTCTTAAGACTTATATTGTGTTATATTTAACCCGTGTGGGGAGTGCTGGAGGCTCTAACCTCCGTCCGTTAATGGTGGCGCTGTCTGATCAGTCAGACTGTTGGTGATTGGAAGAGATAAGATTAAAGATAATTTGAAAGAACACAAACACACACACACACACACACACACACACACATATATATATATATATATATATATATATATATATATATATATATATATATATAATATATATATATATATATATATATATATATATATATACACAGACATATGCGGTATTCTACACAAGTGTATAGATACATTGTTGATATAAAGATGGCATATACAGTACACGAGGTGTGAGAGATACATGTCTAGTACATATTGTTACATGTTTGTCACTGATTATAATGCGAAATCTCATCCAGCTCCTCAGAGCTGGGGCGTGTGCCCAAAATACAGCATGCATTACCCCTCTGAACAGCAGCGCTAAGTCGCTGGAACAGAAAACTAGCTTCCCTGGGATCCCTAGTTACCCTGTTGAGTCTTTTGCCCAGCTCCTTGAGGAACTTAGATGCACTCGTTCCCCATGAGCCAAGGGTCTATGAGCCTATGGGAACAAACATATAATGATGGGCAAGTTCTCCATATTTTCTCGACTTCTGGGACTCCCTGAATGTGGCAGCTGCCCCTCCTTCCTCCCTGGTGTATTGGAGATAGGTATCAGCCAAGGTAGATGCACATGTGTAGTCCCACACCACCTGCTTGCCGTCTGTCCAGGCTTGAAGGGTGATACCATCTGGACGATTTGGCTGCCATCAGATCTGCATAGTTGGGGTGGCTCCCTTACTGCTGGGCATCCGGCTGTTGTGAGGCTCCTCTTGATAATGTTATTAACCTCTTCATGTCTTGCAATCTTTCCCTCGGATTTACGACACACAAGACCATGGTACCCGAATCGGTCTGCTGTTTTACAGTGTATAGTGTATATGGGCGTGATAAAATGGCTATACGAAACTAAGCAGTCTTAGTGGATCTGAAAACTGAGAGAGAGAGACATTTATATGAGAGATAATTGTGTGAGAGAGAGAGAATTAAGTACGAGACGTAGATATGAGGGGAATGAGAGATAATTAGATATAAGAGGTAAATAGGTACGAGAGAGAAGGGGAAGGGGAATAGAAGTAGTTTTTAAATGTTATGTCGTATAATTGTCTGAATGTTGAGATATACAAGCATAGGAGGGAGGGTTTATATAGTACATCCCTTAATCCATAACACTCTCCTCTTACCATAACAAATTATTATTATTATTGTTATTATTATTATTAGTAGTAGTATTATGCTAATAGTAGTAGTAGTCGTAATAGTAATAGTAGTAGAAATAGTAGTTATAATAATAGTAGTAGTAATAGTAGCAGTAATAGTAGCAGTAGTGGAAGCAGTATACGTAGTAGTTGTAGTAATAGCAGCAGTAGTAGTAATAGTTGTAGTAGTATCATTAGTAGTAATAGTAGTAGTAGCAGTAATAGTAGTAGTAGTAGTAAGAGTAGTAGTAGTAGTAGCAGTAATAGTAGTAGTAGCAATAATAGTAGTAACAGTAGTAATAATATTTGTTGTTTCCTTATTATTATTATATTTCTGGATGATGTATTTTGAAAGGAATCGCTCAGTGATTGAAATATTAGTTGTGTCCATCAATTCGTCCAGTTTGAGTGTGATTGGTTGAGTGTATCCATTAGAGATAATTGGACCAGCATCGCGTTACGACAAAAATAATGACCACGCACACCACATGTAACTCATTGGTGTGCGTGTGGCTGGTCGTGTAGCCTTGTACACTCACTGCTTTTATTCCCGTCTCTGGACCCATCTTTCACTCTAATTGTTGTTCTATTGCAATTTGCTTACAGGTATTGGCAGGCTTTGTAATAAATTAATTTGTAATTGAATTCTTTCCCTGTAGGGCTATGATAAATGTCTAGTTCTTTATTATGTTTTGGATAAATATGTATGTAGATTTAAATTTCACTAAGCACGGTACGAAATGGTCCTAAAAATATATACATTTTGTTTAAATGGTACACAGCACGTGGTGGGATTAGATCCCACGAGTTTGCAACATGTCGCCACTTAGGTCAGCTTCCCTTCTACCACTCGTGGGTCCGAATCCCACAACATGGATAGATGGGATTAGCACTGAAATGTTGCAGCAGGTGTGGGGGGAGGATCAAGCGTTGGAATGTCTGGCTTGTTGTTTTACTGTGTGAGAGGAGGGAAGGTACTCAAGGCTCGAGGTAACTCCCCTCTCACCTGTCTGAGTCCATGCAGGTCTCCTGGTTCATAACCTGCTCTCTCACACTTGCTACACCATCTTCATGTTGGCACCACACTCCTCCTTCTCAAGTTACCTCTTCATCACAATCGTTAATTTAACTGATATATATATATATATATATATATATATATATATATATATATATATATATATATATATATATATATATTATTGTACCCACGAACGAGTGGTATTGATCAATAACAACACTGCGACTAGCCAAGAAGTCGAACCCATGCTGCTTTGGCCCGCCTCATGATGAGCGGAAACTCATGACGCTCTAGTCCACGGGACCACACAGTGTTGTTATTGATATATATATATATATGCTTATCAATTCGCAAACAGGCGAAATTATATACAAATATTGTCTCTACGTCCACAGCAGGACTCGAACCTGCAAACCTGCATAACTTTCAAAACGAGCTTGGTGCCCGGGGGTATGGGGAAACATCGTCTGGATCCTGCTGGACGCCCATACTTATCGCGGGTCTGGCTCCGTGGTAAAGTACTGGTTACTCTGATACAGAGTTTGCAGGTTCGAGTCCTACTGTGGACGTAGAGACAATGTTTATATATATATATATATATATATATATATATATATATATATATATATATATATATGTCGTGCCGATTAGGTAAAACTGGTCAATTAGCAAGAACTCATCTAAAATTAAGTCCTTTCTAAAAATTTCTCTTATACGTTTAAAGATATATTTTTTTCATTTATGTTAATGTAAGAATTTATAATTTTGTACCAAGAGAAACTTTGAAAACCTACCTAACCTTATTACAACAAGCGCAATTTAATTTAGCCTAACCCAACTAAATATATTTTAGATACGTTAACATTAATTTAATAATAAACAAACACAATGAAATATTTTTTTTTCGTTAGGTTCAAAATGATTTTTGCGAAATTATTGCATACACAAATTTTCGCTTGCCTTTTATGGCAAGGTGAGCGTTGCTATTTAAGCTAAAATCGCAAGTTTTACCTAATCGGCACGACATAATATATATATATATATATATATATATATATATATATATATATATATATATATATATATATATATATATATATATATATATATATATATATATACAATTCAAGTGATTTTGCAATAAACCTAAATCAAAATATACTTTTACACAACTAACATTTTAAAGAAATTTATACCAGATATTTCCGAAGGCAAGTTGTATAATTTAGAAGGCAAATTGTATAATTTAGAAAGGAAGTTGTATAATTTAGAAAGGAAGTTGTATAATTTAGAAAGAAAAGCTCAGACGGGAATGTTATACAAGGAATGTTATACAAGGAATATTATACAAGGAATGTTATACAGGGAATGTTATACAGGGAATGTTATACAAGGAATGTTATACAGGGAATGTTATACAAGGAATGTTAAACAGGGAATGTTATACAGGGAATGTTATACAAGGAATGTTATACAAGGAATGTTATACAGGGAATGTTATACAGGGAATGTTATACAGGGAATGTTATACAAGGAATGTTATACAAGGAATGTTATACAGGGAATGTTATACAGGGAATGTTATACAGGGAATGTTATACAGGGAATGTTACCTGGAGAGAATTCCAGGGGTCAACGCCCCCGCTGCCCGGTCTGTGACCAGGCCTCCTGTTATACAGGGAATGTTATACAGGGTTATACAGGAAATGTTAAACAAGTAGCACAAAATGTAGCAATGTTGGTTAAATTCAAGTTAAAACTTAAATGTTAAATATTAAGTTAAATTAATGAAAAATATGGTTCAGTGTGCCTTCACCATGATGGTTCAGTGTGTGGTCACCATGATGGTTCAGTGTGTGGTCACCATGATGGTTCAGTGTGTGGTCACCATGATGGTTCAGTGTGTGGTCACCATGATGGTTCAGTGTGTGGTCACCATGATGGTTCAGTGTGTGGTCACCATGATGGTTCAGTGTGTGGTCACCATGATGGTTCAGTGTGTGGTCACCATGATGGTTCAGTGTGTGGTCACCATGATGGTTCAGTGTGTGGTCACCATGATGGTTCAGTGTGTGGTCACCATGATGGTTCAGTGTGTGGTCACCATGATGGTTCAGTGTGTGTCACCATGATGGTTCAGTGTGTTGTCACCATGATGGTTCAGTGTGTGGTCACCATGATGGTTCAGTGTGTGGTCACCATGATGGTTCAGTGTGTGGTCACCATGATGGTTCAGTGTGCCGTCACCATGATGGTTCAGTGTGTGGTCACCATGATGGTTCTGTGTGCCGTCACTATGATGGTTCAGTGTGCCGTCACCATGATGGTTCAGTGTGTGGTCACCATGATGGTTCAGTGTGTGGTCACCATGATGGTTCAGTGTGTGGTCACCATGATGGTTCAGTGTGTGGTCACCATGATGGTTCAGTGTGTGGTCACCATGATGGTTCAGTGTGTGGTCACCATGATGGTTCAGTGTGTGGTCACCATGATGGTTCAGTGTGTGGTCACCATGATGGTTCAGTGTGTGGTCACCATGATGGTTCAGTGGTGGTCACCTGATGGTTCAGTGTGCCGTCACTATGATGGTTCAGTGTGTGGTCACCATGATGGTTCAGTGTGCCGTCACTATGATGGTTCAGTGTGCCGTCACCATGATGGTTCAGTGTGCCGTCACCATGATGGTTCAGTGTGCCGTCACTATGATGGTTCAGTGTGCCGTCACCATGATGGTTCAGTGTGCCGTCACCATGATGGTTCGGCGTGTTTATAAGTCAGGGTTGTGACATAAGTGGTCGATAAAATGCTGGAGAAATGTGCACTTAGAAGGTTATGCAACTGATATAAAGTGGAACTTGTCACAGTTACTGATTAGAGATGCAAACAAAAGTAACATTGGAAGATTAAGAAAAGATGTTGCAGAAGTTGGCAGAGGAGATTGCAAGGACGTACAGAAGGAGCATTTGAGAATGAACAAAGAAAAGAGCAAGGAGATGATAAGACTAAGTAGAATGATAGAGAATGACAGATTTCAGAGGAGTATGGAGTGGATGTGTGGGCAGAGGAACCTATTTAAGGTGAACCTCGGAGTAGACAGAAGGAAAGTAGCAGGAGCATTTAGCACTCTGTGGAAAGGAATGAAATTCGTCCGTGAACGCAAAAAAGTGAATAGCTTCAGAGTGAAGGATTGACGCTGAATGTTGCAGCAAGGAGGCTGCTGCAGGCAGTGTGAATGTCGTGACAGAGAACAATGTATCGAGTGAATGTTTTGCAAGGAATGTGGAATGAAGGAACATTGAAGACGGTGTTGTGGTGTGAAAAATGCAATTCAATGCCTTCAGGCAGTAATAAGAGGGCTTACCCATGTACAGAGAATGGGAGAAAATATGTCGAGAGAGAGGGGAGAGAGAGAGAGAGAGAGAGAGAGAGAGAGAGAGAGAGAGAGAGAGAGAGGAGAGAGAGTGTATGATATTGACTTTAGTTAATATGTTGGAATTTGTATGCATCTTAAACTTGTCTTTTTCCTTTACAGGTGAGTACGTGATGCTGGAAGCTGGCACCTCTTGACATAACTGTCGTAAATTAGGCTAACCTGGCACCAGCTTGGCATCAGTAACGTTGCCAAGTGCCAGTTACCATCACCGTGTGTCACCATGCGTCACCATGTGTCACTCAGCTGAATAACGACACTTAAGGTAAAGTACAGATGTTTTGTTAGTGTATGATGCATACTGTGCTAGCAAACCATACTCCAGGTATACTGGTCAACCATACTCCAGGTATACTGGTCAACCATACTCCAGGTATACTGGTCAACCATACTCCAGGTATACTGGTCAACCATACTCCAGGTATACTGGGTCAACCAAACTGTAGGTATACTGGGTCAGTCATACTCCAGGTATACTGGGTCAGTCATACTCCAGGTATACTGGTCAACCATACTCCAGGTATACTGGTCAACCATACTCCAGGTATACTGGGTCAACCATACTCCAGGTATAGTGGGTCAACCATACTCCAGGTATACTTGGTCAACCATACTCCAGGTATACTGGTCAACCATACTCCAGGTATACTGGGTCAACCATACTCCAGGTATAGTGGGTCAACCATACTCCAGGTATACTGGTCAACCATACTCCAGGTATACTGGTCAACCATACTCCAGGTATACTGGGTCAACCATACTCCAGGTATAGTGGGTCAACCATACTCCAGGTATACTTGGTCAACCATACTCCAGGTATAGTGGGTCAACCATACTCCAGGTATACTTGCTCAACCATACTCCAGGTATAGTGGGTCAACCATACTCCAGGTATGCTGGGTCAACCATACTCCAGGTATACTGGGTATTTTAAAACAATCTTATTAATTTCTCATAGACGTGCTGATGGCTGTGTCTATAAGATTTCTTTAAAAAAAAAAAGTAATAAAGTTTATTATGATCAAAGTGTTGAACTAAGATTGCAGCAGCATGAATATGACATTGCAAGTGGACGAGAGTCTAATGTTTTGTTTATTCATGTGAGAGATTTCAACCATCCAATGGATTTTCAAAAGGCCGATAAAACTGTATCAAGTAGGTCCATGGTTGAGAGAGCTATAACTGAATCAAGCTTAATAAAAATAGTAATGATTTTAATATGAATAATAGTTTAGGTTTATTCAAATTAGATTATTTTATAATTAATAGAATTTGGGAAGAATTTAAGATTTGCGTGACAGGTCCTTGACGTTGACGCTTACCACCCGCATCATACTGGGACGGGTGCAATATCGTAGGTGAGGTGACAGCTCAGCCTTATAAGCCTTCTACTGTTCTAATATTTTTTGCCGGGTCACCATTTGGAGAAGACCCGGGCCGGATGTACCGGCGAACATACAACAACAAATATTATTTTTACAGTTCCTTGATAATGTGACAAATCACGAAAGCGCCTGCTTACTGTGATCTTATTCGCTTGCCTTATTCGGCAAGAAGAGCGTTGTTATTTAAACTAAAATCACAAGTTTTACCTATTCGGCACGACATATATATATATATATATATATATATATATATATATATATATATATATAAACACATCGGGCGTTTCCCACCAAGGTAGGGTGACCCAAAAAAGATAAACTTTCACCATCATTCACTCCATTGCTGTCTTGCCACAGGCATGCTACACTACAGTTAGAAACCTGCAACATTAACACCCCCTCAGAGTGCCGGCACTGTACTTCCTGAATCCCTTCATAAATGTTACCTTGCTCACACTCCAACAGCACGTCAAGTCCTAAAAACCATTTGTCTCCATTCGCTCCTATTTAACACACTCACGCATGCTTGCTGGAAGTCCAAGCCCCTCGCACGCAAAAACCTCCTTTACCCCCTCCAACCTTTTCAAGGCCGACCCCTACCCCACCTTCCCTCCACTACAAATTTATACACTCTCGAAGTAATTATATTTTGTTCCATCCTCTGTACATGTTCTGCCGAACCACCTCAACAACCCCTCCTCAGCCCTCTGGATAATAGTTTTATATAATTTTTCAAAATTTATAATTAATTTTTATATTTTAAAAAAAAATACATAAAAAAATCCATGAAATATGAATAAAATATTAATATTTCATATATTTTTTTAAAAATATGTGAAACATTAAAAAAGTGATAATCGCGCACCTCCTCCTAATTTCCAAACTACGAATTCTCTGCATTATATTCACACCACACATTGCCCTCAGACATGACATCTCCACTGCCTCCAGCCTTCTCCTTGTTGCAACATTCACCACCCATGTTTCACACCCATACAAGAGCATTTGTATAACTATACTCTCATTCATTCCTCTCTTGCTTCTATGGACAAAATTCTTTGCCTCCACAGACTCCTCACCTTTTTCCCTCGTCATTTCTATGATTCACCTCATCTGCTGACACGTCCACTCCTAAATATCTGAATACATTCACCTCATCCATTCTCTCCCTTCAATCTGATATCCAATCTTTTATTACCTATTTTTTATCCTCATCACCTTATTCTTTCCTATATTCACTTTTAATTTTCTTCCTATACATACCCTACCAAACTCATCCTTCAACCTCTGCAACTTCTACTTTGTGTTCGATTCTTTATCTTTTAACCCCACATCTCTTGCCAACACCCTAGATATCAGAAACACGGCTAGAACAGGTGTAGAAGCCTTCAAGAGGAAACTGGACAAGTATATTCACCAGGTGCCAGATCAACCAGGCTGTGATGGATATGTGGGGCAGCTGACCTCCAGCAGCAACAGCCTGGTTGACCAGGCAAGCATCAGACGAGCCTGGCCCATGGCCGGGCTCCGAGAGTAGTTAAACTCTCGAAACTCTTTAAAGGTATATCAAAGGTACCCAAGCATTCACTTCTTTTACAACACCATCTATAAATATATTAAACAACCATGGTGACATCACACATCCTTGTCTAAGGCCTACTTTTACTGGGAAATAATCTCCCTCTCTCCTACACACTGTAACCTGAGCCTCACTGCTTTCAGTAACCTACCTTCTATTCCATACATTTATAACATCTGCCACATTGCCTCCCTATCCACCCTGTCATACGCCTTTTCCAAATCAATAAATGCCACAAAAACCTATTTACCCTTATCTAAATACTGTTCAGCTATATGTTTCACTGCAAGCACTTGGTCTACACACCCCCTACCCTTTCTAAAGCCTCCTTGTTCATCTATCCTACTCTCCGTCTTACTCTTAATTCTTTCAATAATAACTCTACCATACACTTTACCAGGTACACTCAACAGACTTTTTCCCCCATAATTTTTGCATCTCTTTTGTCCTTTGCATTAATACAAAGAATATATATATATATATATATATATATATATATATATATATATATATATATATATAAGGGGAGGTAATTATATATATATATATATATATATATATATATATATATATATGATATATATATATAATATATATATATATATATATATATATATATATATATATATATATATATATATATATATATATATATATATATAAATATATATATATATATATTTTTTTATATTTTATTTAAAAGAAAAACAATATATACAAGCACATACACCAAATATAATGCTATTATCGTACAAAGGTGAACATAATAACCCTATAAATCCAAGTCCATCATGTACATTACACAAAGCTTAAATAGTTAGTCCACTGGAAGTTCAAGCAAGTCACACTACAATTCCAAATCACAATAATCAAAACTTAAAACACCCATAATTAACTACATGACAAAAACCATGTATTCTTACTAATAGTACACTATTAAACTTACCCCCCTCAGCAAACCCACCCGCCCATAAGATGACGTCACGCTATCATTTAATGATGACGTCATTACATTCGCCTAGAAAAATTAAACATACATCTGTGTAATAAAACTACAAAAGATACACAATAATTTATGTTAATCTATACCCTATGTACAATAAACAAAAATTAGGTTAAACACAGTACAAACATATACAATCAATACACTCAACGCACCGGAGTGTTCCTTGCACAATTCATGCCTGTACAATCACCCAATACCCATCCTATTATATAAAAAATCACCACCTATCCCACCGTTCTCCCACAATATACAAAGTCGCACATACTCGCCCGTACATATGAGAATTAAAATACACTACATGTGGGCATATCATATAATAACTAAGTTTATAAACAGAAATACATCATGACACTGTTGACGAACAATATAGTCTACACAATGGCAAATTACAGTTGCAAATTACAGATTCGTAATACATAAAACATATTCATTAACAACATATGACTCAATGCTGTTGCAACCGTCACTTTGAAAAATACAAAAGGGCATATACGTATATAACACTACAAAATTACAAAGACCATAACCACATCACACAACATAAAATTATCTGTCTCAGAAGCAGACTAAATATAACACAATATGCCAATTCACAAAAACCTAATAATATCCTACTAGACTCCAGGAAAGCCCCCTTTACTTCTCAAATGAATAGTAGTTTATCCCAGTCAACCCTTGTCAGTCCTCCTACATGTTCATTAAGTCGTCTCCACACCCATACATCCCCCATCCATCCACGTCCCCCATCACCCAATATAAAATAAAACTGTCCACCGTCTCACTCACCCCCACCCCCTCCTTTTTACACCACCTTTTCATACCCTGAGCATACTCCTACACCAAGTACACTCCATCTAAGCTCCCCCCGGGAGACCAACCCACTGGCCAGCATTTCCCGCTGCTACGCTACATGTTAAGACTTAACCTAACCGTCCTACCGTCAAGTCCCTATTTCGACATTTCGTTCTGTACATAGTTCCCGGTATCGTCCTTATCCTTACCTCCCCCTTAGCCTCCCTCATTCCCCATGAAACATGTATAAAATCCACCACCAAGTACATTATTGTCCTTTTTACCTCTGCATCCACTCCCCTATATCCAAACTCAATGCCCTTTATATTGAGATCCCCCCCACCATGCGTAACACCCTCCCGAACCAAACCCTAACCATATCCAGATACTATTTGCAAAAATATACAGCATGGTATGCTGTGTCCTCCACCCCACATCTACCACAACCTTGCTCCACCACTAACCCAATCCTAAACAAAATAGACCGGGATGCTACCACCCCATGTAGAAACCTAAACATCAGTTCCCTAACCCTCACCCATATCCTCAGCCTACGCAACCCCTCCCAAATCCCTTTCCAGTCATACACCAGATAAATAGCCTCCCCCTCCACTATGTCCCTAACCCCACCCTCACCCTCCACTATGTCCCTCCCCCCCACCCTCCTCAACACATTAGCCGTTAACCCCTTAGGCTCCCTTACAGCCAGTAGATGTTGCAACATATCTCCACACACCTGCAGCTCCCTCACCCCCACCACCTTTGCAGATCGCCTATCACTACACCCACCCTTTCCCCCCCCAACCTCACGTAGCAATGCATAACATACCCACTTTTTAGCCTTTTGTCAGTTGGTATGAGCCCCTAACCCCACCCTCTGCATTACCACTTCCTTCCTCAACCAAGGCCTACCATACCCCACACATATCTCAACACCCTCCTTTGCAATCCACTCATCCTCCTGCAACAAATGATACACCACCGCCACGTGCACAACTTACTGTACACAATCGTATTCATTACAATCACCCTCTGTTGCAAAGCTAGGTCCCCAGGTCTCCATCCCTCCATCCTACGTATCGCACCTCCCACAACCCCAGCAGAATTCACCCTCCTAGCCTCATTCGAATCAGCCATATATACCACTCCACATATCTTTAACTGCCCCACAACAGGCCACTCGTACCTTGCCCCAACCCACCCCCACCCACGTACCCACCTCCAATAGTTTGGATTTGGCCCCGTTCACAGTCATCCCAACCGCTTTCCCAAAAATGTGGATAATTTTACCCACATTCCAAAGCCCATCTTCCCTTCCCACCAAGACAGTAGTATCATCCACATAACCTACAATTCCAGTTGCACATCCCTGCCCCCTCCCCCACCCCTTCTGCAATCAGACTGTAAAACGGATTCTGCAAACATGCAAACAGGATTTGCGACAAAGGACACCCTTGCCGCAAACCCTTTTCCATACTCACCTCCTCTCCCACTCTACCATTCACTTGCACTCTCACAATCCCCCCCTCATACAAAGTTTCTGCCCATCTCACAATCTCCTCCCCAAACCCCTCTCAACACTATCATATGCCAGTTTCCAATCCAATCCCAGGACTCCCCCATCCCTTCTACCCTCTATAAATTCCCTGATCCTCCCATGCCCCATATACATGCTACGTCCTGGGATACCGTATTGTCCATGCTTAATCACACTCCCAATCACTCTCTTTATCCTGTTCCCCAGCACTTTGGCAAAAATCTTATAGTCCACGCACATCATCGACAGCGCTCTATAGTCCCTAATCGTCATCCCTTCCACCCCCTTTTTTACAAGTACTGCCACTCCAGTGTGCTGTGTTACCCCCATCTGTCCTATATCTTTCATATGATTAAATAATATGACCATACATTCTTTTACCGCCATCCAATTCATCATGTAAAAATCATTCGGTATGCCATCCACTCCTGGAGCTTTTTTTTTGCTCATACTTTGCACCGCCATCCACACCTCTTCTTCACTGGTCCTGCCCCCCATTTCCACCCTTTCCTCCCTCCCCAAGACCTGCATAATACCCTCCTCCAGAATACGGCCCTCCCTCCCCCATGCTCCCCCTTTTTAAAATAAAACCCAAACCACTTATCTATATAGTTACACATCGCCTCCATCATGTTCAACATTTGCCCTTTTACATAACCATCCATACGATCACTTGCCTCCAAACCCATCACCGTCATCCCCCTCTGCTGTTTCCGAAACTGCTGTAAAACGCTAGCCGACGGCCTGTCACCCCAAAGTACATCCTCTATTCCTCACCTCATCAAACCTTCTCTATGTCCTGCAACCTACCCTTCAACCCCTCTATTTCTACCACAGGGCATGGCCCCCCTTCATAACAACTACTTAACTGCCCCTCCAGATACTTTTGCAACCCATACCTCCACTGATTTTCCTCCCTACCCCTTACCTTATAATATTCCCTAATACTGGGTTTTGCACATTCCTCCCACCACTGCACAAGATCCCAACCAGTTTTTCCCTGAGCCCATAAAGCTTCCCACCACCCCGCAAACCCATCCCTCCCCTCCTCTCCCATAAGTAAATGCACATTAAGCTTCCAATAACTTTCATACCTTTTAATCCTGCCCTCCCACCCCACATCCACCAATACACCCTATGATCTGAAAACCCCACATCTAAAGTCAGGACCCTCCTCACCGTCACGTCCCTCGTTACATACACCCTATCCAACCTCGCAGCGTATCCTAGTCAAACAAAAGTGTGCTCCACCCGCCACCCCACACCACATCCACCACCCCCAATATATATTATTACATTAGATTCACATTACATTAGAACAAACTCAGAAGTGTACCAGTCTATGTATCAGAAGTAAGTTCTTGGTAACTGTTAAGAAGACAGTAAGTGTTAGCAATAAAGTCTTCCCTGCATGTGTCATCTTCCTAGTCTCGCTTAGTTAAGTTTAATAATGTCAATAAAGATGATCTCCGCCAATTTCTTAAGTCGAAATAAGTAAAGTTCGTTTTGTTTGTGTTGACGTGGGAGCAGAGAGTTGGATCAATTCTCCCATGTAAGAGCAGAATGTGTGTTCCTTGAGTTTTCCCTCACCACTACGAGTGTAGTATCTTTTCCCAACAGAGAAATGCATCACTTAAATAGATGAGCCTCCGGTTATTAGGTTTATTCTATATTCGAATGTTTCTCACTGTTCTCCTTTTATTAAGTACATAAGTATGGTTTAAAATTATTTAGATTTTTTTTTTTTTTCCGAGGCTTCCAGTTTGTTTACCCTGACCATCGACCATTACTGTTGTGTGTGGATGTGATATTGGTACACAGTACCCACAAATTGATTAGTGTTGCCAACCCTGACCAAGATAATTAGGTGAAGTGGTTGACTGACCACTTGGGTGCTGCACATCAGTTGTTACTGGGCGGCAGTACCCGGTGTGACGTCACCACACCCAATGTCAGGGCGGAAAAAGCAGCCTTGAGGGAGTGTGATCCAGGGCTTTACTGAGTTACCTGTGGATGACATCAGAATTACTTGATAGTCTCGCTGTACCCAGCTGGACTATTCCTGCTGGCTGTCAACTGGACTTGGCTAATGGCTGCTTACGACAGGTGTCACGTGAGAAGTATGTGACATGGAGGGTGTTGATGGCTTCGATGTCTGTAACATGGATGGTGTTGATGGCTTCGATGTCTGTGACATGGATGGTGTTGATGGCTTCGATGTCTGTGACATGGATGGTGTTGATGGCTTCGATGTCTGTGACATGGATGGTGTTGATGGCTTCGATGTCTGTAACATGGATGGTGTTGATGGCTTCGATGTCTGTGACATGGATGGTGTTGATGGCTTCGATGTCTGTGACATGGATGGTGTTGATGGCTTCGATGTCTGTGACATGGATGGTGTTGATGGCTTCGATGTCTGTGACATGGCGACGGTGGTATCTTAGGGGCACAAATTGAGAGGGGCGTTATAACACTGTGAACAGGGTGTCGGTGGTGACACGGAGAGACGGAATGTCGTGTGACACTGAGTATAGTAAATGTCGTGTGACACTGAGTATAGTAAATGTCGTGTGACACTGAGTATAGTAAATGTCGTGTGACACTGAGTATAGTAAATGTCGTGTGACACTGAGTATAGTAAATGTCGTGTGACACTGAGTATAGTAAATGTCGTGTGACACTGAGTATAGTAAATGTCGTGTGACACTGAGTATAGTAGATGTCGTGTGACACTGAGTATAGTAGATGTCGTGTGACACTGAGTATAGTAAATGTCGTGTGACACTGAGTATAGTAAATGTCGTGTGACACTGAGTATAGTAAATGTCGTGTGACACTGAGTATAGTAAATGTCGTGTGACACTGAGTATAGTAAATGTCGTGTGACACTGAGTATAGTAAATGTCGTGTGACACTGAGTATAGTAAATGTCGTGTGACACTGAGTATAGTAAATGTCGTGTGACACTGAGTATAGTAAATGTTGTGTGACACTAAGGTGTAACACTATGTTGGAAAGGACAGTCGTGAGAATGTAACAATGTAATATTGTCTCTATAGTACAAATTATCTTACGCTTATTGTACAAAGATCACACTTTTATTTTAATGTTTCTGTACAAAGATTGTACTCTTGTTTTATATACTGATTTTACTGTCCTAGTTATAACACCTGTTATAATGCCTCTGTTATGAGTAATCTGGACGCATTTTAAAATGAGTTTTGAGACGATTAATAATGGTAATGTTATGGGTCTCCGTAACTCACCAGCAAGGCGTCAGTCACTTGCCCAAACAAATGAGAGTGAGCAGGGAAATTAGTTGAGTGGTGACTCAAGACTTAGTCTCCCCTCCCCCGCTTATATCTCTCTCCCCCTCCCTACCATTTCTCTGCTTCTCTCTCTCTCCCCTCCATACAATCCCCTGCTTATCTCTCTCTCTCTCACCCTCCCTACCATCCCCCTGCTTTCTCTCCCCCTCCCTACCATCCCCCTGCTTTCTCTCCCCCTCCCTACCATCCCCCCTGCTTTCTCTTTCCTCCCTACCATCCCCCTGCTTATCTCTCTCCGCTCCCTACCATCCCTCTGCTTATCTCTCTCCTGCTCCCTACCATCCCCCTGCTTATCTCTCTCCTGCTCCCTACCATCCCTCTGCTTATCTCTCTCTCTCACCCTCCCTACCATCCCCCTGCTTTCTCTTTCACCCTCCCTACCATCCCCTGCTTTCTCTCCTCCCTACCATCCCCCTGCTTATCTCTCTCCCGCTCCCTACCATCCCTCTGCTTATCTCTCTCCTGCTCCCTACCATCCCCCTGCTTATCTCTCTCCTGCTCCCTACCATCCCTCTGCTTATCTCTCTCTCTCACCCTCCCTACCATCCCCCTGCTTTCTCTTTCACCCTCCCTACCATCCCCCTGCTTTCTCTCCCTCCCTACCATCCCCCTGCTTATCTCTCTCCCCTCCCTACCATCCCCTGCTTATCTCTCTCTCTGTCTTAATACCATCCCCCTGCTTATATCTCTCCCCCTCCCTACCATCCCTCTGCTTATCTCTCCCTTCCCTACCTAACATTTCCCTGCTTATCTCTCTCTCCCCTTCCCTACCATCCCCTGATTATCTCTCTCTCCCTCCCTACCATCCCCTGCTTATCTCTCCTCCCTATCATCCCTCTGCTTATCTCTCTCTCCCTCCCTACCATCCCCCTGCTTATCTCTATCCTCCCTACCATCCCTCTACTTATCTCTCCCTCCCCTCCCTACCATCCCCTGCTTATCTCTCCCTCCCCTCCCTACCATCCCCCTGCTTATCTCTCTGTCCCCCTCCCTACTATCCCCCTGCTTATCTCTCTGTCCCCTCCCTACCATCCCCATGTTTATATATCTCACCTCCTCCCTACCATCCCCCTGTTTATCTCTCTCTTTCCCCTACCCTTCCCCTGCTTATCTCTCTCCCCCTCCCTACCATCCCCCTGCGGTGGTGCCACCTTATGGTAATGGTAGGCACCACTGCCAACCACCGCACTTAATTAAGCTGCAGACATAATGCCACTGATGAATTTAAATGAATGCAAATACGTTGAGAGGAAGTACACTTGTTATCTCTGACCGCAGCCATCTTTTTCTCCTTTTTGGCGGGTAATGAAGAAGCGCGGGAAAACTTGAATAATAATAATAATTATTATTATAATGATAATTATAATAATATAATAATGAAATGAAGCCTACTCTCCTGGTGAAGCTTACTGGCCTGATAAAGCCTACTGACCTGGTGAAGTCTACTGGCCTGGTGAAGCCTACTGACCTGGTGAAGCCTACTGACCTGGTGAAGCATACTGACCTGGTGAAGCCTACTGACCTGGTGAAGCATACTGACCTGGTGAAGTCTACTGGCCTGGAGAAGCCTACTGACCTGGTGAAGTCTACTGGCCTGGAGAAGCCTACTGACCTGGTGAAGCCTACTGACCTGGTGAAGTCTACTGGCCTGGAGAAGCCTACTGACCTGGTGAAGCCTACTGACCTGGTGAAGCCTGCTGGCCTGGTGAAGCCTGCTGGCCTGGTGAAGCCTACTGACTTCGTGAAGCCTACTTGCGGCGTTCTATGACCCATACGAGTTTAGAGCTTCCTTCTGAATGCAATGGTCGTTATGTTGATCTCTCCTTTTCTCTTCTCTCTCTGTCTTTTTCTTTTATCTGACTGCCCTCTCTCTCTCTCTCTCTCTCTCTCTCTCTCTCTCTCTCTTTCCCCCTTTCTCCTCCCCTTCCCTTAACTACTCTCCCCACCATAAATCAAAACGTCAACAAGAGCATCTCGCTGCTAGGGGAAACATGGGGTGGGGAGGGGAAGGGGGAGGGAGAGAGAGAGGGGGAAGCGGGAATCCGTTGCTCACCCAACCATTCCCATGCAAATATGGAAACGCCAGAAATCCACTACTTTCCCCCCTCACCCATCTCCCCCATTCCCTCCCCTACACCCCTCCCTCCCTCCTTTCCCTCTCCGTTCCCCCTCCCTCCATCCCAAGACCCCCTCCCCTCCATCCCTATACCCCTCCCCTTCAGCGTGACTTTATGAATGCCGGGTCTGGGAAATACCTGCACGCTTGTCTGGGGTGAGGGGTTGAGGGGTGGCACCCCTCACCCCCCTTTCCCCTCACTCTCCTCCTTTATCCACCCCACCGTATTTTGTTTATGGGGGATTGTGTATGTGTGTGTACTCACCTAGTTGTGGTTGAAGGGGTCGAGTTATAGCTCCTGGGTCCTGTGTGTGTGTGTGTACTCACCTAATTGTACTCACCTAATTGTGGTTGCAGGGGTCGAGACTCAGCTCCTGGCCCAGCCTCTTCGCTGTCTGCTACTGGGTCTCTGCTCTCCCTGCTCCATGAGCTTTATCATACCTTGTCTTAAAACTATGTATGGTTCCTGCCTCCACTATATCTTTATCTAGTCCATTCCACTTCCTGACTACTCTGTGGCTGAAGAAATGTTTCCTGACATCCCTTTGACTCATCTGAGTCTTCAGCTTCCAGTTGTGTTCCCTTGTTTCTGTGTTCCCTCTCTGAAACAACCTGTCACTATCTACCTTGTCAATTCCCCGCAGTATTTTGTATGTCGTTATCATGTCTCCTCTGACCCTTCTTTCCTCCAGTGTTGTTAGTCCTATTTCCCTCAACCTTTCTTCATAAGACAGACCCCTGAGTTGTGGAACTAACCTTGTCGCAAACCTTTGCACTTTCTCTAGTTTCCTTACGTGCTTGACCAGGTGTGGGTTCCAGACTGGTGCTGCATATTCTAGTATGGGCCTGACGTCCACGGTATACAGTGTCTTGAACGATTCCTTGTTAAGGTAACGGAACGCTAATCTAAGGTTTGCCAGACGCCCATATGCTGCCGCAGTTATCTGGTTGATGTGTGCCTCCGGAGACGTGCTAGGCGTTATACTCACTCCAAGGTCTTTCTCCTTTGCCGAGGTTTGTAGCCTTTGTCCGCCTAGCTTGTACTCTGTCAGCGGTCTTCTTTGCCCTTCTCCGATCCTCATGACTTTGCATTTGGAGGGATTGAATTCGAGAAGCCAACTGCTAGACCAGATGTCGAGCTTGTCCAGGTCTGTTTGCAGCCTGCCTGGTCCTCTTCCGATGTGATTCTCCTCATTATTTTCACATCATCCGCGAATAGAGACACTTCTGAGTCTATCCGTCCGTCATGTCATTTACATATACCAGGAATAACACTGGTCCTAGGACTGACCCCTGCGGTACACCGCTCGTCACAGGCGCCCACTGTGATACCTCACCACGCACCATGACCCGTTGTTGCCTCCCTTTGAGGTATTCCCTGATCCATTCAGTGCCCTTCCTGTTATACATGCTTGTTCTTCCAACTTCTTTACTAATCTCATGTGAGGAACTGTGTCGAAGGCCTTCCTGCAGTCCAGGAAAATGCAATCAACCCACCCTTCTCTCTCCTGCCTTACCTCTGTTACTTTATCATAGAACTCTAGGAGGTTTGTTACACAGGATTTGCCTTCCCGGAATCCGTGCTGTCTGGTGTTTATTATCCTGTTCAGCTCGAGGTGTTCCACCATTCTTTTCCTGATGATTTTCTCCAGGACTTTGCACACTATACATGTAAGTGACACCGGTCTATAGTTTAGTGCCTCTTTTCTGTCTCCTTTTTTAAAAATGGGGACTACGTTGGCCTTCTTCCATACCTCAGGTAGCTGCCCAGTTTCAAGGGATGTGTTGAATATTGTGGTAAGTGGCACACTCAGTACCTCAGCTCCTTCCCGAAGAACCCACGGGGAGATATTGTCCGGACCCATCACCTTTGAGGTATCGAGGTCACTGAGTAACTGCTTCACTGTTGTGTGTGTGTGTGTGTGTGTGTGTGTGTGTGTGTGTGTGTGTGTGTGTGTGTGTGTGCGCTCGTGTGTGTGCGCGCGCTTATTCTTGACAGCAAGAACACTGTGTGAATGATAACTTTTGTTATTCTTGACAGCAAGAACACTGTGTGAATGATAACTTTTGTTATTCTTGACAGCAAGAACTCTCGCTTTCCTGCGCTTACCGCTGTAACTTGTTCAGCTATCAAAACTTTGGGGTCCAGTCCCTGGACCCATTATGTACCTCTGTAATCTTTTGACTACCGCCCACAGGATGGGTATGGGGTGACTACCGCCCACAGGATGGGTATGGGGTGACTACCGCCCACAGGATGGGTATGGGGTGACTACCGCCCACATGATGGGTATGGGGTGACTACCGCCCACATGATGGGTATGGGGTGACTACCGCCCACAGGATGGGTATGGGGTGCATAATAAAGATATTACACTAACCTAAGCTTCCCCGCCTGTGCGGCAAACTTTGGGCGCCGCCCCGGTAACTGATAACCTCACTTATCCTGTGTTTTAGCCCTGAAATCCAATACTTCCTAACGCCAGTCTTCGTCGCCAGATATACAAACTTCTTTCTTCTGCTTTCCGCCTAACTTATACTTTCATCTTTGGTTTTTAAAAGGACACGTGGTGACACCGTGGTGGTGGTGTTGGTGTGGCTGCCTTCAAGGACTGGGTCGCAGGAGAAAATGTTTCGGTCCTGCGACCTTGATCACTTCTAGGATCTCAGGACCGAAACGTTTAATATATATGTGCTAGTATTTGGTCAAGTGTGTTTTTAAAGCAATTTGTGGGTATCTATTAACAAGGTTTATACAGCACTTTCATGGTTGAGCCTTCAACGCTACGATACAACATAGGCGCCTTATTTCTTGTGTTCTCCCGAGTAAATCTTGGGCTAGAGGCTTGCTGGGGAGGGATGAAGTCCTGTTGATCCATATCCTTGCCAGTGGAGGGATACAGTTCTGATTATGTAGATGAATGGTTCAGAGAACCGACAAGTTATAAATTAGACACATATGCAACACTTGGGTATCTTTATTGAGGAAACGTTTCGCCACACAGTGGCTTCATCAGTCCAATACATATGCATATCCTTGAAAATCACCACAATGCTTTAAGATTAATTGACTGGTAGTTCATCTGAGAGTGAAGTTCAAGAGTATAGGAATACCCGTTTAGCTAACTAGTCATCGGCTGTGTAGACCTCTGACTGTACAGTCGCAGAAGCTCTGACTCGTCTTTCCAGTCTCCTTACGATCCCCGTTGGGGAGGGGAATCTCTATCCTTCATTGTCGTCTGTACTGACGATAATGAAGATTCGAAACTTATGAACGACACCGCAATGAAGACTCTCAGTGACCGACAATTCACCGTCTCTCCTTCACCTTTCCTGCTGGCGAAACGTTCTGTTTTTGTCAAACGGTTGGACAAGATCATCAGTTCCCTATCATCTGCTGACCTGAAGACCTCTATCGAGGAATAAAAACACTTGGGCCTCGATTGACAACATCACCAAAATTCCAAACGCTTCTTCAGTGGTCAAACTCACCTTTTCCAACTTCGATATGGCTAACAAAGCGCTTTCTGCTGGCTTAGCCATCTCCTGCTACCATATTCCTTCACGACACATCGAACCAGAACGTTTTGCTCATATTTCACTCTGCTGGAACTATTATTCTTACCACCACTCCACGACTGACTGTCCCATTAAAAACAAGAAATTCTGTTCCATCTGCGGAAAGGACGGTCATGATTTCAAAGCCTGTCCCACCACCAGTGTCATTCTAACCTGCCTCAACTTGCAGCCAAATGCCCACTACGGAAGGAAGTGCTCTCTAAGAAGATCAAAGAAGAAACTAAGAAGAGCAGCCCCAAATCGCCGACATACGCCGCCATAACAAAACTACAGTCTGATACCAAGACAATTCTTCAAGCTGCACAACAGTCATCTGTACCCAGCACCTCCCTCACTTCCGGACGCGGCTCCCTGCAAGGTGCTGCATTGCATGGTGTATGCGCACCTTGCGAATGCAGCCAACCCAGGCACGTTCAACACCACCAATAATGAACAATTCCGACTTAACAACATGCCAGCCTTCGTCTTGTCAGACTCCACACCTTCAGCTGACGTCCTCCGGATTCTTCCTATCGTCGTTAACTTCACTAGTCCTGCTGACCTGTCGTCTTCTATCCAAGCAACTGTTCCTGCACCTTCCACAACCACTGACACCACCGCTCTTGCTGCCTCCACTACTGCCTCCCACCCTCCTGAACCCAACAATGAGAGCACTCCAGTTATTCCCACCAATGAGGAGCCACCACCGACTTCCAACACCACTTCATACAAAAGACTTGAAAATGGCTCCACGACTGGAAAATGAAACTAATATGGACACAGCTATGAAGAAATATCACCCACCAATCACGATGTAACTATCACCTCTCTTCAACTTGAAATATAAACGAGCAATCACCTCGAAGTTTTGCCTCGCTCTCCACCCCGCCTTCCTGCCCACCTCCAGCCACCAGCCATCTTCCACTTGAAGATGTATCCACCGTGTCTTCTACATCGCTAGCCACTCTGGATTCTGTAGTCCATCCCACGAGCGCCTACCTGCTGGCTTAAGCAGTGTAGTTGATGCCTTGCCTCTACCCATCAACTGAGAGGGTTTTCACTCTCTGTTGCAGATGGATATAGTGAATAGATATAGTAGGGGGGGAGGGTTATAAAGCTACTTGGTGTATAGTTATGGTAGTATATAGTTACTTGGTGGTGTATAGCTAAGGTGGAGGTATATTGTTGCTCGGTATATGATAGCTGTTATATCTGGTGCTAGTGTATAGTTTTTCATGATTTATAACAATAGTGGAGATTTATAGCAGTGGTTGTGGTATATTGTTACTTAGTGGTACGTAACAGTGGTATATTGTTACTTAGTGGTACGTAACAGTGGTATATTGTAACTTAGTGGTACGTATCAGTGGTATATTGTAACTTAGTGGTACGTATCAGTGGTGTATTGTTACTTGGTGGTACGTAACAGTGGTATGTTGTTACTTGGTGGTACGTAACAGTGGTATGTTGTTACGTGACAGTCCAGTATATCGATTCAGAAAGAGAAACTTGTTCTGGAGCGAATATTCGCATCGATCCTTGACCACGTCAAGCCAGGTTTTAGGAGTCACTTTTGTGTTGACTGTTTTGTGTTTGCTTCCCATGGAGACACAGCCCAGCGTCGACTCAGCCCCGCTCCCTGGCAGGCTTGTGTGTATGGTGGGTGTTGGTGTGGGTAGAAGGCAGCCTCTTGTTACACCAGACTTAATACTTTGCAGTTAGTCTCACGGCAGCGATCCGCAAATTCACGAAGAGGTGAAGCATTAGTCACGAACTGTCGATGAGTGTACGTGCGTGTGTGTGTGTGGGGGGGGAGGGGGTTTCAGGATGTGACTGGTGTGGGGTTCCAGGATGTGACTGGTGTGGGTAGTACACTGGCAGACGACAGTGACCATCCAGGGACGTATCACCATCCCATTAAATGGGTGTGAATTGGAATCCTGGTTTTTTTTTTCTCTCATTCTCTTAGGATTCCCGATTTTGTTTGTTATTTCTGTCTGGTAAAGACGTAAGATGACAGGTGAGTCTGACACACCTACTACTTACACTCACAATGCTCAAGTCTTTACTTTCCTTCTTAATAGTTCTTAATCCTGTGATATTTCTTTCCCACCTAGGAGGCCAGGTCTGAGACCGGAGGCCAGGTCTGAGACCGGAGGCCAGGTCTGAGACCGGAGGCCAGGTCTGAGACCGGAGGCCAGGTCTGAGACCGGAGGCCAGGTCTGAGACCGGAGGCCAGGTCTGAGACCGGAGGCCAGGTCTGAGACCGGAGGCCAGGTCTAAGACCGGAGGCCAGGTCTGAGATCGGAGGCCTGGTCTGAGACCAGAGGCCAGGTCTGAGACCGGAGGCCAGGTCTGAGACCGGAGGCCTGGTCTGAGACCGGAGGCCTGGTCTGAGACCGGAGGCCTGGTCTGAGACCGGAGGCCTGGTCTGAGATCGGAGGCCAGGTCTGAGACCGGAGGCCAGGTCTGAGACCGGAGGCCAGGTCTGAGACCGGAGGCCAGGTCTGAGACCGGAGGCCAGGTCTGAGACCGGAGGCCAGGTCTGAGACCGGAGGCCAGGTCTGAGACCGGAGGCCTGGTCTGAGACCGGAGGCCTGGTCTGAGACCGGAGGCCTGGTCTGAGACCGGAGGCCTGGTCTGAGACCGGAGGCCTGGTCTGAGACCGGAGGCCAGGTCTGAGACCGGAGGCCAGGTCTGAGACCGGAGGCCAGGTCTGAGACCGGAGGCCAGGTCTGAGACCGGAGGCCAGGTCTGAGACCGGAGGCCTGGTCTGAGACCGGAGGCTTGGTCTGAGACCGGAGGCCTGGTCTGAGACCGGAGGCCAGGTCTAAGACCGGAGGCCAGGTCTGAGACCGGAGGCCAGGTCTGAGACCGGAGGCCAGGTCTGAGACCGGAGGCCAGGTCTGAGACCGGAGGCCAGGTCTGAGACCGGAGGCCAGGTCTGAGACCGGAGGCCAGGTCTGAGACCGGAGGCCTGGTCTGAGACCGGAGGCCTGGTCTGAGACCGGAGGCCAGGTCTGAGACCGGGCCATGGGAAACAGTGCCAAGAACCACCAACAGGTCACGGATAAGGTATATGCAACGAATAGGAGATGATTCTTTCTCCTGCCTCTGTCTGTCTGTCTCTCTCTCTCTCTCTCTTACCTCTTTCTTCCTCTCATTTCTTTTCCTTTCCCCTTAAGTCTTATCCAATCTATTATTGTGTCTCCCCCCTCTCTTCCCTTCCCCTCCCCGTTGTTGCCGTGTCTTCTCCCCACTCTCGTGATATACACCCCACCAAGATCAATACAACACGGGAATAATAATAATGACACACCACCACTAATTTCAACTCTCAAGACTTCATATTTTCGTGTCGATTTGAGGTTCCTGAGCGGAAAGGCGGACGGAGGGTAGCCCGCAGGCGGACGGAGGGTAGCCCGCAGGCGGACGGAGGGTAGCCCGCAGGCGGACGGAGGGTAGCCCGCAGGCGGACGGAGGGTAGCCCGCAGGCGGACGGAGGGTAGCCCGCAGGCGGACGGAGGGTAGCCCGCAGGCGGACGGAGGGTAGCCCGCAGGCGGACGGAGGGTAGCCCGCAGGCGAACGGAGGGTAGCCCGCAGGCGGACGGAAAGGAAAATACACACACCACCCCTCCCCCCACACGCACACACACATACACACGTCAAGCAAAGATACTCCTCTTTCTTATCTTCATGCCTTTAAAGATATGTTTTTTTTCATTTATGTTAATGTAAAAATTAATAATTTTGTACCAAAAGAACCTTAGAAAACTTACCTAACCTTATTATAATAAGCGCAATTTAATTTAACCTAATCCATCTAAATATATTTTAGATAAGATTACAATAATTTAATAATAAATAAACGCAATGAAATATATTTTTTTCGTTAGGTTCAGAATGATTTTGGGGAAATTATTGCACACACAAATTTTCGCTTGATTTATTCGACAAGAAGAGCGTTGCTATTTATGCCAAAATCGCAAGTTTTACCTATTCGACACGATGTATATATATATATATATATATATATATATATATATATATATATATATATATATATATATATATATATGTGTGTGTGTAAATTAATCATAATAAAACGGATGATTGCAAATACACAAAAAATACCACAGTGAATATAGGGAAAAAAATGAACGTATTTATGTGCTGACACACACATCTTCAGAGGAATAAGAAGAGGAGGCGAGAGAAGAACATTTTATGTCAAACACTGATGTGACAACACTGATATGACAACACTGATATGACAACACTGATGTGACAACACTGATGTGACAACACTAATGTGACACCTCAGAGTACACTGTACGATGTCTCCTTCAATTGTGCACCAGAAGTATATTTTACAATTCAGAAAAGTACAGAGAAACATATTGAACCAAGAATATGTTGGTTCTCACTTACCATAAAAACTTTTTGATGTATCTTCTCTACCTAAGAATTTTAAAATCAAAATTGTATTTAAAAATCTTGATTGAGTAAAAAAAAATAGATTTTGAATTCCCCCCAAAAATGCTGATGGCTGCCTATAACTCCCCAGCCTTCCCCAGGTTGTCCTTCCCCAGCCTTCCCCAGGTTGTCCTTCCCCAGCCTTCCCCAGGTTGTCCTTCCCCAGCCTTCCCCAGGTTGTCCTTCCCCAGCCTTCCCCAGGTTGTCCTTCCCCAGCCCCACAGGTCAGCCCAGGGGTGTGTATGTGTCCAGGGTCACCTGAACGTAATTGCTGACCTATGCTGACCTCCGTTTCTTCGTGAGGTTGTCTATTTTTTGCCCCTCTTCCTAATTGGATGTTAGGGATAGAGAGAGAGGATGAAGATAGATGGGCGATGAGTCTATGAAAGAAAGAAAGATGATGGTAAGAAAAGAGATGCGAGATGAGAGATGTGAGGAAGAGTAAGGAGAATGTGAGTGAGAGTGAATGGTAGTGAAGGCTCTTCCATTGTCCTTCACTTCCTCAGTCACTATCACTAATACTGACAGTAGAGTACTGCTGACAGTCACTACTATCACCAACACTACTGACAGCACCACTAACAGTTATCAGCGCCACCAAAACTGGTAAGCCAGTGGAAGGGCTTGGTCAGATGACCAAATGTTCCAGTGGCGGGTGTATCCTGACCAACGTCAGGATACACTTGTCCTTTTTCCATGGCGAATCTTACTAACCCACCTGATACTGACAGTTCCTCGCTAACAGTCACCACCACTAATACCATACCACCTGTTTAACATGGTTGTCCAGTGATAGTTAATTCCTGACAGGCAACTATTAGTTCCCTTTGTGGTACCACGCTGCAACACCACACACATAGCTACCATACCAGATACCATCAACTTGACTGTGTGGTACCACGCTGCAAGCAACACCACACACAACTACCGTACCAAATTCCGTCAACTTGTCCAGGGTTTCTCGGTTTAATTTCCGGAGCGCAGGGTACAACTGTTAACAGAGCATCCTGAGAGTAGGTACACTAAGTTAGGACAGACGCACCTTGCTAGACGTGAGAGAGTACACACTAAGTTAGGACAGACGCACCTTGCTAGACGTGAGAGAGTACACACTAAGTTAGGACAGACGCACCTTGCTAGACGTGAGAGAGTACACACTAAGTTAGGACAGACGCACCTTGCTAGACGTGAGAGAGTACACACTAAGTTAGGACAGACGCACCTTGCTGACGTGACACTAAGTTAGGACAGACGACCTGCAGACGGAGAGTACACACTAAGTTAGGACAGACGCACCTTGCTAGACGTGAGAGAGTACACACTAAGTTAGGACAGACGCACCTTGCTAGACGTGAGAGAGTACACACTAAGTTAGGACAGACGCACCTTGCTAGACGTGAGAGAGTACACACTAAGTTAGGACAGACGCACCTTGCTAGACGTGAGAGAGAGTACACACTAAGTTAGGACAGACGCACCTTGCTAGACGTGAGAGAGTACACACTAAGTTAGGACAGACGCACCTTGCTAGACGTGAGAGAGTACACACTAAGTTAGGACAGACGCACCTTGCTAGACGTGAGAGAGTACACACTAAGTTAGGACAGACGCACCTTGCTAGACGTGAGAGAGTACACACTAGTTAGGACAGACGCACCTTGCTAGACGTAGAGAGTACACACTAAGTTAGGACAGACGCACCTTGCTAGACGTGAGAGAGTACACACTAAGTTAGGACAGACGCACCTTGCTAGACGTGAGAGAGTACACACTAAGTTAGGACAGACGCACCTTGCTAGACGTGAGAGAGTACACACTAAGTTAGGACAGACGCACCTCTGACGTGAGAGACACTAAAAGCACTGAGGAGAGTACACACTAAGTTAGGACAGACGCACCTTGCTAGACGTGAGAGAGAGTACACACTAAGTTAGGACAGACGCACCTTGCTAGACGTGAGAGAGTACACACTAAGTTAGGACAGACGCACCTTGCTAGACGTGAGAGTACACACTAAGTTAGGACAGACGCACCTTGCTAGACGTGAGAGTTCACACTAAGTTAGGACAGACGCACCTTGCTAGACGTGAGAGTACACACTAAGTTAGGACAGACGCACCTTGCTAGACGTGAGAGAGAGTACACACTAAGTTAGGACAGACGCACCTTGCTAGACGTGAGAGAGTACACACTAAGTTAGGACAGACGCACCTTGCTAGACGTGAGAGAGTACACACTAAGTTAGGACAGACGCAACTTGCTAGACGTGAGAGAGAGTACAGACTAAGTTAGGACAGACGCACCTTGCTAGACGTGAGAGAGTACACACTAAGTTAGGACAGACGCAACTTGCTAGACGTGCTCGACCCACATCATTGAATGGTTAAACTTGTCACATAGATTTTCGGAAGCTTTAAGTTACTAAACTTACTAAAGTTACGATAATTCATTTGTAAAAGTAATAGATAAGCAAGACGATTATACACGTTTACAATTATATGCATTTGCAATTTACATGGAAAAAGAATCGTCAGTGATCCGGTAAACCTAGAGAGGATTACTTTTAAACTTTTATTTAGAGAAGTAATAATTTTTCTCTGAACTGACGAGAAATTTGTTCAAATTCGAACTTGGGTAAAGAGTTTATAATATTTCATACTTTTATTCTGAGGAACTTTTACCTTTAAATCTTCGATTACTTCCAAACAACGATTTCCTCCTTATTACTCAAACCTCCTTCTAAATTCCACAACATATGTATAATATGTTATATATATATATATATATATATATATATATATATATATATATATATATATATATATATATATTTATATATATATATTAACACATCGGCCGATTCCCACCAAGGCAGGGTGGCCCGAAAAAGAAAAACTTTCATCATCATTCACTCCATCACTGTCTTGCCAGAGGGTTGCTTTACACTACAGTTATCAAACTGCAACATTAACAACCCTCCTTCAGAGTGCAGACACTGTACTTCCCATCTCCAGGACTCAAGTCCGGCCTGCCGGTTTCCCTGAATCCCTTCATAAATGTTACTTTGCTCACACTCCAACAGCACGTCAAGTATTAAAAATCATTTGTCTCATTCACTCCTATCAAATACGCTCACACATGCTTGCTGGAAGTCCAAGCCCCTCGCACACAAAACCTCCTTTACCCCCTCCCTCCAACCCTTCCTAGGCCGACCCCTACCCCGCCTTCCCTCCACTACAGATTTATACACTCGAAGTTATTCTGTCTCGTTCCATTCTCTCTACATGTTCGAACCACCTCAACAACCCCTCCTCAGCTCTCTGGATAATAGTTTTGGTAATCCCACACCTCCTCCTAATTTCCAAACTCCGAATTCTCTGCATTATATTCACACCACACATTGACCTCAGACGTGACATCTCCACTGCCTCCAGCCTTCTCCTCGTTGCAACATTCATCACCCATGCTTCACACCCATATAAGAGTGTTGGTATAACTATACTCTCATACATTCCCTTCTTTACTTCCATGGACAAAGTTCTTTGTCTCCACAGACTCGAAGTGCTCCACTCACCCTTTTCCCTCATCAATTCTATGATTCACCTCATCCTTCATAGACCCATCTGCTGACATGTCCACTCCCAAATATCTGAATACATTCACCTCCTCCATACTCTCTCTCCCTCCAATCTGATATCCAGTCTTTCGTCACCTAATCTTTTGTTATCCTCATCACCTTACTCTTTCCTATATTCACTTTCAATTTTCTTCTTTTACACACCCTACCAAATTCATCCACCAACCTCTGCATCTTCTCTTCAGAATCTCCCAAAAGCACAGTGTCATCAGCAAAAAGCAACTGTGACAACTCCCACTTTGTATTTAATTCTTTATCTTTCAACCCCACACCTCTTGCCAAGACCCTCGCATTCACTTCTCTTACAACCCCATCTATAAATATATTAAACAACCACGGTGACATCACACATCCTTGTCTAAGACCCACTTTTACTGGGAAATAGTCCCCCTCCCTCCTACACACCTTAACTTGAGCCTCACTATCCTCATAAAAACTCTTCACTGCTTTCAGTAACCTACCTCCTATTCCATACACCTGCAACATCTGCCACATTGCCCCCCTATCCACCCTATCATACGCCTTTTCCAAATCCATAAATGCCACAAAAACCCCTTTACCCTTATCCAAATACTGTTCACCTATATGTTTCACTGTAAACACTTGGTCTACACACCATATATATATATATATATATATATATATATGCAAGACAACCACTATGAAAAAATAGAAGAATTCCAAGCGCTTTCGTGACTACTCACATTATCAAGGAACTATAAAAGGAAACGTGAGAAGAAGCCTTATAAAGAGGCAGAATACACCTCACAGTCACATCACACTAACAAAGACAACACCTCACAGTAGCGTAACATCTCACGACTCTGTGAAGAGGAACATAAGAAAGGACCTGAAACTCTTGTCCAAGTTCTAATGCTCTATTTATTCATGTGAGAGACTTTAACCATCCAATTAATTTTCAAAATGCTGAGAAGGTTGTATCAAGCAAGTCCATGGTTGAGAGGAATATAATAGAATCATGTTTCATTAAAAGCAGTTTTGAAAATAATATGAATATTTCTTTTGGTTTATATAAATTGGATTCATTTATAATTAATAAAATTTGGGAAGAATTTAATGATAAATTGGACTAATCTTAATTCTTGGCAAAAGTTTCAGGTCCTTTCTTATGTTCCAATTCACAGAGTCGTGAGATGTTACGCTACTGTGAGGTGTAGTCTTTGTTAGTGTGATGTGACTGTGAGGTGTATTCTGCCTCTTTATAAGCCTTCTTCTCACGTTTCCTTTTATAGTTCCTTGATAATGTGAGTAGTCACGAAAGCGCTTGGAATTCTTCTATTTTTTCATAGTGGTTGTCTTGCATATTTTGATATCACCTGTTTACTGTGATCTTTTTGCATATATATATATATATATATATATATATATATATATATATATATATATATATATATATATATATATTTATATATGTGTGTGTGTGTGTGTGTGTAATAAGAGTCGAGGAAGCCTCTTGAACGAGTGGATTTGATAGTTAAAAATAGGAGAGGAGAGTTATTAAACAGAGAGTTAGAGGTATCGGGAAGATGGAGGGAATATTTTGAGGAATTGTTAAATGTTGATGAAGACAGGGAAGCGGTCATTTCGTGTATAGGGCAAGGATGAATAACACCTTGTAGGAGTGAGGAAGAACCAGTTGTGAGTGTGGGGGAAGTTCGTGAGACAGTAAGTAGAATAAAAGGGTTACGGTAAGGCAGCTGGGATTGATGGGATAAAGATAGAAATGTTAAAAGCAGGTGGGGATATAGTTTTGGAGTGGTTGGTGCTATTATTTAATATGTATGGAAGAGGGTAAGGTACCTAGGGATTGGCAGAGAGCGTGTATTGTTCCTTTGTATAAAGGGAAAGGGGACAAAAGAGAGTGCAAAAATTATAGGGAAATAAGTCTGTTGAGTATACCAGGTAAAGTGTATGGTAGAGTTATTATTGAAAGAATTAAGAGTAAGATGGAGAGCAGGATAGCAGATGAACAAGGAGGCTTTAGGAAGAGTAGGGGGTGTGTAGACCAAGTGTTTACAGTGAAACATATAGGTGAATAGTATTTACGTAAGGGTAAAGAGGTTTTTGTGGCATTTATGGATTTGGAACAGGCGTATGATAGGGTGGATAGGGGGGCAATGTGGCAGATGTTGCAAATGTATGGAATAGGAGGTAGATTACTGAAAGCAGTGAAGAGTTTTTTCGAGGATAGTGAGACTCAGGTTAGAGTATGTAGGCGAGAGGGAGATTATTTCCCAGTAAAAGTAGTCCTTAGACAAGGATGTGTGATGTCACCATGGCTGTTCAATATATTTATAAATGGAGTTGTATGAGAAGTGAATGCTCGGGTGTTGGCAAAAAGGTGTGGAGTTAAAAGATAAAGAATCTAACACAAAGTGGGAGTTGTCACAGTTGCTCTTTGCTGATGACACTGTGCTTTTGGGAGATTCTGTAGAGAAGCTGCAGAGGTTGATGGATGAGTTTGGTAGGGTGTGTAAAAGAAGAAAATTAAAAGTGAATATAGGAAAGAGTAAGGTGATGAGGATAACAAAAAAAAATTAAGTGACGAAAGACTGGATATCAGATTGGAGGGAGAGAGTATGGAGGAGGTGGATGTATTTAGATATTTAGGAGTGGACGTGTCAGCAGATGGGTCTATGAAGGATGAGGTGAATCATAGAATTGACGAGGTGAAAAAGGTGAGTGGTGCACTGAGGAGCTTGTGGAGACAAAGAACTTTGTCCATGAAAGCAAAGAGGGTAATATATGAGAGTATAGTTATATCAATGCTCTTATATGGGTGTGAAACCTGGTTTGTGAATGTTGCAACAAGGAGAAGGCTGGAGGCAGTGGAGATGTCATGTCAGAGGGCAATGTGTTTTGTGAATATAATGCAGAAAATTCGCATTTTGGAAATTAGGAGGAGGTACGGGATTTCCAAAACTATTATCCAGAGGGCTGAGGAGGGGTTGTTGAGGTGGTTCGGACATGTAGAGAGGATGGAACAAAATAGAATTACTACGAGAATGTATAAATCTGTAGTGGAGGGAAGGCGGGGTAGGGGTCGGCCTAGGAAATGTTGGAGAGAGGGGGTAAAAGAGGTTTAGTGTGCGAGAGGCGTTGACTTACAGCAAGCGTATGTGAGCGTGTTAGATAGGAGCGAATTTAGACAAATGTTTTTTTAGGACTTGACGTGCTGTTGGAGTGTGAGCAAGGTAACATTTATGAAGGGATTTAGGACAACGGGCAAGCCGGACTTGAGTCCTGGAGATGGGAAGTACAGTGCCGGCACTCTGAGGGGGTGTTAATGTTGCAGTTTTATATCTGTAGTGTAAGCACGCCTCTGGCAAGACAGTGATGGAGTGAATGATGATGAAAGTTTATCTTTTTCGGGCCACCCTGCCTTGGTGGGAAACGGCCGATGTGTTAATAATAATAAAAAAAACAATATATATGTCGTGCCGAATAGGTAGAACTGATCAATTAGCAAGATCGCGTTTAAAATTAAGTCCTATCTAAAATTTTCTCTTATACGTATAAAGATATTTTTTTTTCATTGATGTTAATGTAAGAATTTATAATTTTGTACCAAGAGAAACTTTGAAAACCTACCTAACCTTATTACAACAAGCGCAATTTAATTTAGCCTAACCCAACTAAATATATTTTAGATACGTTAACATTAGTTTAATAATAAACAAACACAATGAAATATATTTTTTTCGTTATGTTCAGAATGATTTTGGCGAAATTATTGCATACACAAATTTTCACTTGTCTTATATGACAAAGTGAGCGTTGCTATTTAAGCCAAAATCGCAAGTTTTACCTAATCGCACGACATTATATATATATATATATATATATATATATATATATATATATATATATATATATATATATATATATATATATGTGTGTGTGTGTGTGTGTGTGTGTGATTACCATCATGCATACTAATGGAATTTCTGGATCTTCCGTGATTACTTAATCAGGTTTCTTGGAAGAGTGACTGAGAGATCAAGAAGGTGTTTGGAATTCTATTACGTCTCACTGTGGTAATGTTGTTTATTAAGATATCACTTGCTTCTTGTAATCTTACTGCGCCAGCGCACGCACGCACGCACACACACACGCACGCAACTACTTATTCGCCCTAAAGCAATCACATTCACGTGTCTACATAATGAAAAATTTGA
Source organism: Cherax destructor (assembly GCA_009830355.1). Taxonomy (NCBI): domain Eukaryota; kingdom Metazoa; phylum Arthropoda; class Malacostraca; order Decapoda; family Parastacidae; genus Cherax; species Cherax destructor. The sequence continues at coordinate 107,685 of WNWK01004068.1, forward strand.
ACAGATGGTAATTACTACTACTACGAATACTACTGTTGCTGCTATTACTATTAGTACTACTGCTGTTATTACTACTACTGGTGCTACTACTATTTCTGCTACTGTTACTATTACTACTATTATTGCTGCTACCTACCTGGAGTCTACCTGGAGGGTATTCCGGGGATCAACGCCCCCGCAACCCGGTCCATGACCAGGCCTCCCGGTGGCTCAGGGCCTGAGCAACCAGGCTGTTACTGCTGGCAGCACGTAGTCCAACGTACGAACCACAACCCGGCTGATCCGGCACCGACTTTAAGTATCTGTCCAGCTCCCTCTTGAAGGCAGCCAGGGGCCTATTGGTAATTCCCCTTATGGCTGGTGGGAGGCTGTCGAACAGTCTTGGGCCCCGGACACTTATGGTGTTTTGTCTTAGTGTACCAGTGGCGCCCTTTTTACTTGGGGGTATTTTTCACCACCGACCCAGTCTTTTGCTTTTATAGGGAGTTATTTTTGTGTGCAGATTCGGGACCATTACTTATGTGATTTTCCAAGTGTAGATTATGATATATCTCTCTCGCCTACGTTCCAGCGAGTACAAGTCAAGTGCTTCCAAGAGTTCCCATTAGTTAAGGTGTTTGGTGGAATTTATACGTGCAGTAAAGGTTCTCTCTACATTCTCTAGATCTGCAATTTCACCTGCTTTGAACGGAGATGTTAATGTACAGCAATATTCCAGCCTAGAGAGAACAAGTGATTTGAAAAGGATCATCATTGGCTTGGCATCTCTTGTTTTGAAGGTTCTCATTATTCATCCTATCATTTTCTTTGCAGTTGTGATCGTGGCACTGTTGTGATCCTTGAAAGCGAGATCCTCAGACATTACCACTCCCAGGTCTCTCACATTATTTTTCCGCTCTATTGTATGATCAGAGTTTGTAATATACTCACTTCTAGTTATTATTTCCTCCAGTTTTCCATAACGGAGTAGTTGGAATTTGTCTTCATTGAACATCATATTGTTTTCTGTTGCCCATTGGAAAATTTGGTTTATATCTTCTTGGAGGTTAACTGTGTCCTCAATAGATGACTCTCTCGTGCAGATCCTAGTATCGTCTGCAAAGGATGACACGGTGCTGTGGATTACATCTCTGTCTATGTCTGATATGAGGATGAGGAACAGGATGTGGGAGAGTACTGTGCTTTGTGGGACAGAGAGCTTTTCACTATGGCAGCTTCCGATTTAACTCTGTTTACCACTACTCTTTGTGTTCGATTGGTTAGAAGTTGAAGATCCATCTGCCTACTTTGCCAGTTATCCTTTATCACTTACTTTGTGTGCTATTACACCATGATCACACTTGTCAAAGGCTTTTGCAAAGTCTATGTATATTACATCTGTATTTTACTACAACTACTATTACTACAACTGCTACTATTATTGCTACTACTACTATTATTCCTGCTACTATTATTACTACTTGTACATGAATGGTATACAATATCGACAATATGAAAATTCGACACATGCAACATCTGGGTAGCTTTAATGTAGACGTTTCGCCCTCCAGTGGCTTTATCAATACAATTTGTAGGATATAATTTGAAAGACAGTAAAACTATATACAAAAGACGAGGTAATCAGTGCCTCAGCCTTGGAGTTGGTGTGAAGATCACCGTAGTCGTGAAGAATCTGGAGCACAGACAGGAAGGCTGGCGCTATATGGCGTCAGGTGGAAAGTGCCGGGTAGCAGAGGCATTGTCACTGGTAGGTGGGATTTCCCAGTGGAAGTAGGTCATACTCAGGGGACGGGTTAGTAGAAGTGAAGAAGGTTGTGGAGATGTCCTCTGAACCAAGATTGTGGAGGGCGAAACGTCTACAATAAAGACACCCAGATGTTGCATATATGTCTAATTTCATCTTGTTGGTATTGTATACCATACTTGTTCATCTTGTTAGACACTGCAACATCATGGAATCTTGGTTCAGACGACACCTTCACAACCTTCTTCACTTCTACTAACCCGTCCCCTGAGTATGACCTACTTCCACTGGGAAATCCCACCTACCAGTGACAATGCCTCTGCTACCCGGCACTTTCCACCTGACGCCAGTATATAAGCGCCAGCCTTCCTGTCTGTGCTCCAGATTCTTCACGACTACGGTGATCTTCACACCAACTCCAAGGCTGAGGCACTGATTACCTCGTCTTTTGTATATAGTTTTACTGTCTTTCAAATTATATCCTACAATTTGTATTGATAAAGCCACTGGAGGGCGAAACGTCTACATTAAAGATACCCAGATGTTGCATGTGTCGAATTTTCATATTACTACTACTGCTACTATAACTAATACCACTACTCATACTATTACTACTACTGCTACTGTAACTATTACTACTACTATAACTATTGCTACTACTGCTATGGTAATTATTACTACTACTGCTACTATAACTATTACTACTACTGCTACTACTATTACTCTACTATACACACAAACACACACACACATTATATATATATATATATATATATATATATATATATATATATATATATATATATATATATATATATATGCAACATGCGTATATCCTTATTTGCAAACGCACTGTGGACAGTTTACCAAGATCAGATATACCAAAATCACTTTGCTCAAGATCACTTTTAGCCAACTCATTAGAGAGTATGTTGGTTATGTGGGCAGCGAGATGCTGGTTGCCTTCCCGTCTGCGATGCCTCATATGTTGCGTCGTCACGACCAAGTGCTTACACTCGCCTGGGGAAGCACTCCCTGCTTAATATTATGTGGCTGAGGGAGAAGCGCTAACCTCGTAAGGGCCTCGCAGCGCCTGCAGAATGACGGCGCTGCTGTATATGTAATGAGTCGGGAGCAGATTATTTATATTTTTTTTTACCGGTAAATTAATTATTACCGTTATTTTGACTGTTATCGGTACTCTGATTTTTTTTATTTATAAACATTGGAATATATATATATATATATATATATATATATATATATATATATATATATATATATATATATATATATATATATATATATATATATATATATGTGTGTGTGTGTGTGTGTGTGTAATTGGCCAATTAGCAAGAACTCATTTAAAATAAAGTCCTTTCTAAAAAAAATTATTGTACGTTTAAAGATATATTTTTTCACTTGTGTTAATGTAAAAATTAATAATTTTGTACCAAAAGAACCTTAGAAAACTTACCTAACCTTATTATAAATAGCGCAATTTAATTTAGCCTATTATTTTTTTATTAACACATCGGACGATTCCCACCAAGGCAGGGTGGCCCGAAAAAGAAAAACTTTCATCATCATTCACTCCATCACTGTCTTGCCAGAGGGGTGCTTTACACTACAGTTATCAAGCTGCAACATTAACACCCCTCCTTCAGAGTGCAGACACTGTACTTCCCATCTTCAGGACTCAAGTCCGGCCTGCCGGTTTCCCTGAATCCCTTCATAAATGTTACTTTGCTCACACTCCAACAGCACGTCAAGTATTAAAAACCATTTGTCTCCATTCACTCCTATCAAATACGCTCACACATGCTTGCTGGAAGTCCAAGCCCTTCGCACACAAAACTTCCTTTACTCCCTCCCTCCAACCTTTCCTAGGCCGACCCCTACCCCGCCTTCCCTCCACTACAGATTTATACACTCTCGAAGTCATTCTGTTTTGTTCCATTCACTCTACATGTCCAAACCACCTCAACAACCCCTCCTCAGCTCTCTGGATAATAGTTTTGGTAATCCCGCACCTCCTCCTAATTTCTAAACTATGAATTCTCTGTATTATATTCACACCACACATTGCCCTCAGACACGACATCTCTACTGCCTCCAGCCTTCTCCTTGTTGCAACATTCATCACCCATGCTTCACACCCATATAAGAGTGTTGGTATGACTATACTCTCATACATTCCCCTCTTTACTTCCATGGACAAAGTTCTTTGTCTCCACAGACTCCTAAGTGCACCACTCACCATTTTCCCCTCATCACTTCTATGATTCACCTCATCCTTCATAAACTTAATCCAACTAAATATATTTTAGATAAGTTTACAATAATTTAATAATAAAAAAACACAATGAAATATATTTTTTTCGATAGGTTCAGAATGATTTTTGCGAAATTATTGCATACACAAATTTTCGCTTGCCTTATTTGACAACATAAGAACATAAGAAAGGAGGAACACTGCAGCAGGCCTGTTGGCCCATACTAGGCAAGTCCTACACATTCCATCCCACTAACAAGATATTTGTTCAACCCAATCTTAAATGCTACCCAAGAAATAAGCTTTGATCACTCTATCCACTCACGTGCAACTCCCACTCAAATCCAACCCCTCTCACTCATGAATTTATCCAACCTAAATTTTCAACTACCCAAGGTCCTAGCTTCAATAACCATACTAGGCAGACTGTTCCACTCATCAACTACCCTATTTCCAAGCCAATACTTTCCTATATCCTTTCTAAATCTAAACTTATCTAACTTGAATCCATTATTGCGGGTTCTCTCTTGGAGAGATATTCTCAAGACCTTATTTATATCCCCTTTGTTAATACCCATTTTCCACTTGTATACCTCGATCATGTCTCCCCTCATTCTTCGTCTTACAAGTGAATGTAATTTTAGGGTCTTAGTCATTCTACGCTGAATGTTTTCTAAAGAATTTATATCCATTCTGTAATATTGGGACCAGAACTGAGCTGCGTAATCTAAGTGAGGCCTTACTAATGATGTATAAAGCTGTAATATAACCTCTGGACTTCTGTTGCTTACACTTCTTGATATAAATCCCAGTAATCTGTTTGCCTTATTACATACGCTTAGGCATTACTGTCTTGGTTTACCATAACCCCCAAGTCCTTTTCGCAATCTGTATGGCTAAGTTCTACGTTATTTAACTTATAAGTGCTTGGGTTATGGACACTCCGGAGCTTCAGAACCTTGCATTTATCTACATCTGCCACTTTTCTGACCACGAATTAAGTTTGTCTAAATCTTCCTGTAGTTCCATGACATCTATGTTTGAATCAATTATCCTACCTATCTTCGTATCGTCGGCGAATTTGCTCATATCACTAGTAATTCCCTCGTCAAGGTCATTGACATATATTATAAATATCAATGGTCCTAAGACTGATCCCTATGGAACACCACTTGTTACAAATCCCCATTCGGATTTAACCCCATTTATGCACACTCTCTGCTTCCTATTGGTGAGCCATGACTCGATCCATGACAGCACTTTTCCCCCAATGCCATGAGCTGCCACTTTCTTTAACAGTCTCTGGTGCGGTACTCTATCAAAAGCCTTACTAAAGTCTAAATAAACAATATCGAATTCTTTATCATGATCAGCAGCCTCAAAAGTTTTACTGAAGAAGGTTAATAAATTAGGTAGGCAGGAACGGCCCCTCGTGAATCCATGCTGAGTATCATTAATCAAATTATGGTTATCTAAATGGCTTCTAATAATATCAGCTATAATTGACTCTAGTAATTTACCAACAATTGAGGTCAGGCTTATTGCGCGGTAATTTGACGGTAGTGACTTGTCCCCTGCTTTAAAAATAGGAATTACATTAGCCATCTTCCACATATCAGACACTACACCTGTTTGAAGAGATAAATTAAAAATGTTAGTTATTGGTTCACAGAGTTCTATTTGCATTCCTTAAGAACCTTTGCAAAAAGCTCATCAGGACCCGGCGATTTATTTTGTTTCAGTCGGTCTACTTGTTTCATAACCATTTCGCTAGTGACTGTGATATTACATTATTTATCTTCTTCAGGTCCTCTATAAAATTTAATTACTGGGATATTATTAGTGTCTTCCTGTGTGAAAACCGAGAGAAAATAATTAAAAATAGAGCACATATCATTCTCCTTGCCAGTAAGATGCCCAGAGTTATTTTTAAGGGGACCTATCTTATCTCTAACTTTTGTTCTATAAACCTGGAAAAAACTTTTAGGGTTAGTCTTTGAATCCCTAGCAACTTTAATTTCATAGTCCCGTTTAGCTTTTCTTATCCCCTTTTTAACGTCCCTCTTAATGTCAGTATACTGATTTATAAGATGACCCTCACCTCTTTTTATGTGCCTATAAATTCCTTTCTTCTGCCCTAAAAGATACTTGAGCCTATTATTCATCCATTTTGGATCATTTCTACTTGATCTAATTTCTTTATACGTGATAAATGTTCTTTGGGCAGCCTGTATAGTGTTAAGAAAGCTGTCATACTGATAGCTCTCTTCATTACTCCAGTCCACAGACGATAAGTATTCCCTAAGCCCATTGTAATCTGTTAAGCGAAAATCTGGGACCGTTACTGAGTTATCCCTACTATCATACAACCATTCAATGCTAAAGGTAATTAATTGACTTGTGGTCGCTTACATGGAGTTCCTCTGTAATTTCTAAGTTATTAACAAGGGTTTCCTTGTTTGCCAGAACCAAGTCAAGTAGGTTATTTCCCCTTGTAGGTTCTGTCACAAACTGCTTCAAAAAACAATCCTGAACTACTTCTAAAAAGTCGTTAGATTCTAAATTCCCTGTCAAGAAATTCAAATCAATCTGACTAAAGTTAAAGTCCCCTAGAATTACTACATTATCGTGCCTTGTGACCTTAACAATTTCCTCCCAAAATAATTTCCCTTGTTCCCCATCTAAGTTTGGAGGACGGTATATCACGCCTAAAATAAAATTTTCACACCCCTCTGAAAATTCTATCCAGACAGACTCTGTATGTATTATTTCAGACTTTATATCCGTTTTTATGCAACAATTTAAATGATCACGGACATTGCTAATTAAGGCAAAATCGCAAGTTATACCTATTCGGCACGACATATATATATATATATATATATATATATATATATATATATATATATGTATATGTATATATATATATGTATATATATATATATATATGTATATATATATATATATGTATATATATATATATATATATATATATGATATATATATATATATATATATGTATATATATATATATATATATATATGTATATATATATATATATATATGTATATATATATATATATATATGTATATATATATATATATATATATATATGTATATATATATATATATATATGTATATATATGTATATATATATATATATATATATGTATATATATATATATATATGTATATATATATATATATATATATATATATATATATATATATATATATATATATATATATATATATATATATTTCAGTATTGAAAAAATTTTGAAGCTTGGTCTGGGACTGGGCCGCGGGGGCATTGACTCCCCTGAAGCGACTACAGGTAACATACAGGTAACTTACAGGAAACTCCATAAACTCTGAGAGAGTCACCTAGATGCAGGCTACACCTATGATGCAGGCTGCACCTACAATGCAGGCTACACCTAGATGCAGGCTACACTTATGAAACACTCCGTCACATTAGTGTTGCCTCTCTGAGAACGAAGTTATCAAGTGCTGATGATCGCGAGAGCACTGTGAGAGTTATACACACACAACCCGCACATATAAAAGAGAGGAGCTTACGACGACGTTTCGGCCCGACTTGGACCATTTACAAAGTCACACTAACACACAGAGACAGAGGAAGGGTATTTATAGGCAGGCAGACAGGGAAGGGTACAAGAGAGTGGGGAAATGTAGGAGTAGTGGTAGTAGTGGTAGTAGTAAAGGTAGTAGTAAAGGTAGTAGAGTAGACAGTCATATGGGAAGGAGCACTGCTATGAGGCTAGCGACCCGCAAGGGGGGTACGAGAGGGAAGAAAAGCGAAAAAATGAAGGAAAATACAAGGCAAAAGAAAGAACAGAAAGAAAGGAAAACCCAAGGAGAAAAAAGGAGAAGGGGGAAGATAAGACAGGGAAGGAATCAGGTTAAGTCACGGGTGTTCTGAAGTTTAGAGCATTTAACAATGTAATGAGAGAGGAAAGCATCAACAGAGACAAAGCCAGGGCTAAGATTCATACCTGAGAACTCTCCAGTCCTCTGCCTTCCCTACATCTCTGGTCTCTCTAATCTCAGCAACTCTCTCCGTTCCTTAGACATCAAACTTACCTTTCGCCAAACTAACACTCTTCGCACTAATCTAGTTCATACCTCCCTACCTCCACAGATTCTCCTGGTGTCTACTCTATTTCTTGCTCCTCCTGTCCTCTTCAGTACTTCGGAGAAACTGGCCGATCTCTTTCTGACAGACTCAGGGAGCACAAAAATAGTGTTAGGCTTGCCGACACTAATAATGCTCTTTTCTGTCATGTCAGAGATCACAGTCATCCCATTGATTGGTCTTCTGCTAAAACTGTCTACCCTACGTCTAACTTTCATAGTCGCCGCCTGGTTGAATCCTCCCTTATACACAACTTTCCCTGTATGAATCTTAGCCCTGGCTTTGTCTCTGTTGATGCTTTCCTCTCTCATTACATTGTTAAATGCTCTAAACTTCAGAACACCCGTGACTTAACCTGATTCCTCCCTGTCTTATCTTCCCCTTCTCCTTTTTTCTCCTTGGGTTTTCCTTTCTTTCTGTTCTTTCTTTTGCCTTGTATTTTCCTTCATTTTTCGCTTTTCTTCCTCTCGTACCCCTTGCGGTCGCTAGCCTCATAGCAGTGCTCCTTCCCATATGACTGTCTACTCTACTACCTTTACTACTACCTTTACTACTACCACTACTACCACTACTCCTACATTTCCCCACTCTCTTGTACCCTCCCTGTCTGCCTGCCTATAAATACCCTTCCTCTGTCTCTGTGTGTTAGTGTGACTTTGTAAATGGTCCAAGTCGGGCCGAAACGTCGTCGTAAGCTCCTCTCTTTTATATGTGCGGGTTGTGTGTGTATTGTTCCAGTCACGGTATTGTGCCTTTTTTGTTATTTACTGTGAGAGTTACTTTCAAGTACTGTTATATAAATAGTACACAGTACTGACAGATAGACGAGTCAGACACATGTGCAACACTTGGGTATCTTTATTGAGACGTTTCGGCCGCTCATCAGGCTTCTGCAGTCGTAATGCAGAGACCGCAGAAGTAGTGGAGGCGTAGATATGAGGCGGTCAGTCCCTCAGCACTTAGAAATAGGTCTGAGGTGGTTAGTCCCTCAGCCTTTAGAAGTTTGTTTGAGATTGAGATGGTTAGTCCCTCAGCTTGGAGAAGTTTGAGGTGGTCAGTCCCTCAGCTTGGAGAAGTTTGAGGAGGTCAGTCCCTCAGCTTGGAGAAGTTTGAGGTGGTCAGTCCCTCAGCTTGGAGAAGTTTGAGGAGGTCAGTCCCTCAGCTTGGAGAAGTTTGAGGTGGTCAGTCCCTCAGCTTGGAGAAGTTTGAGGTGGTCAGTCCCTCAGCTTGGAGAAGTTTGAGGTGGTCAGTCCCTCAGCTTGGAGAAGTTTGAGGAGGTCAGTCCCTCAGCCTTAGCTTGTGTCAAGTTTCTTACCATCATACATGACTGAATGAAAGCACATGACTCTCTGTGAAGGACTGCAGTTGAACACAAATCAAAACTATTCCCTCTGTTCTCTCTCTTCCTCTCTCTCTCTCTCCCTCCCTTCCTCCCTCACTTTCATTAATCAGATCACAGTTGACAGACAGGATCCATCACAGTATCAATCTAGAATTCAGAAGAAAAACCATTGAGGTCTCGTGCCACCTGCCTCACCAACTGCCGCGCCACCTACCTCGCCACCTACCTCGCCACCTGCCTTACCAAATGCTTCGCCACCTTTACACTGTGACCTTACACTGTGACCTTAACATTGTCACTGCTGCTCTCCAGCAGGTGACAGCTGCAGGGAGGACAGCAGTGACAGCTGCAGGGAGGACAGCAGTGACAGCTGCAGGGAGGACAGCAGTGACAGCTGCAGGGAGGACAGCAGTGACAGCTGCAGGGAGGACAGCAGTGATAGCTGCAGGGAAGACAGCAGTGACAGCTGCAGGGTGGACAGCAGTGACAGCTGCCAGACTCACTGAAACCAGCTGAGTGAGTAGCTGTAGAATTTACATACAGTGACAATCAGTGGTTCAGGAGACAGATGAATGCTGAAGTGGAGGAGAGATGCAGTGAAGTGGAGGATGAAATGGAGGAAGTGGAGATTGAGATGCACTGAAGTGAGGATGAGATGCACTGATGGAGGATGAGATGCGGAAGTGGAGGATGAGATGCAGAAGTGGAGGATGAAATGAGAAGTGGAGGATGATGCACTGAAGTGGAGGATGAGATGCATGAGTGAGATGAGATGCAGAAGTGGAGGATGAGATGGTGAAGTGAGGATGACATAGAAGTGGAGGATGATGCATGGAAGTGGAGGATGAGATGCAGGGAAGTGGAGGATGAGATGCAGGGAAGTAGAGGATGAGATGCAGGAAGTGGAGGATGAGATGCACTGAAGTGGAGGATGAGATGCAGGGAAGTGGAGGATGAGATGGAGGGAAGTGGAGGATGAGATGCACTGAAGTGGAGGATGAGATGCACTGAAGTGGAGGATGAGATGCAGGGAAGTGGAGGATGAGATGCAGGGAAGTGGAGGATGAAATGCAGGGAAGTGGAGGATGAGATGCAGGGAAGTGGAGGATGAGATGCAGGGAAGTGGAGGATGAGATGCAGGGAAGTGGAGGATGAGATGCAGGGAAGTGGAGGATGAGATGCAGGGAAGTGGAGGATGAGATGCAGGGAAGTGGAGGATGAGATGCAGGGAAGTGGAGGATGAGATGCAGGGAAGTGGAGGAGAGATGCAGGGAAGTGGAGGATGAGATGCAGGGAAGTGGAGGATGAGATGCAGGGAAGTGGAGGATGAGATGCAGGGAAGTGGAGGATGAGATGCAGGGAAGTGGAGGAGGAGATGCAGGGAAGTGGAGGATGAGATGCAGGGAAGTGGAGGATGAGATGCAGGGAAGTGGAGGATGAGATACAGGGAAGTGGAGGATGAGATGCAGGGAAGTGGAGGATGAGATGCAGGGAAGTGGAGGATGAAATGGAGGGAAGTGGAGGATGAGATGCAGGGAAGTGGAGGATGAGATGCAGGGAAGTGGAGGATGAGATGCAGGGAAGTGGAGGAGGAGATGCAGGGAAGTGGAGGATGAGATGCAGGGAAGTGGAGGATGAGATGCAGGGAAGTGGAGGATGAAATGGAGGGAAGTGGAGGATGAGACTTAGTCTCTCTCTTTCTCCTCCTAGCTTCTCCACCAGTTACAAATACTGACTTAGTCCTTCCTTTCCTTAGTACATCTACACACACCAGTAGTAGTAGGTATGTATGTACGTGTGTATACGTGTATTATATGTATTTATATGTATGTGTGTATGTATATATGTATGTATGTATATATTTAAGGCCTCACTTGTTACTTGTATTAACAAGTGAGCCTGGCACTCATGTCTGGATTTCTCGTTCCTGCAGAGTGCAACGGACAAGTGAAGTAGCAGCAGCAACACAGCAAGAGGCGTTCTTGAGCTTCCCCAGCGCTCGGGCTTAATACCCAAAGCTGGGGTGTGACTCCAAAAGGATCCTGTAGTGCTTGCTGCCTTTGCACCTTCTGACATCGTCTGCTGCTATGCAGTTGCCACACCCTTCGAGCCCAGTGTGGATGGAGTTTGTGGCAGTCCAAGGTGCCTAGCTTCTCCCTCCGAGCCCCGTGGGGGCGGGGAATGGGGCTAGGCCTGGGGACAGCTAGTCTCAGAAGATGATGAGGTACTTGTACCTCCTCCCATGGCAGACATTGGTCTGAGACACTCCCACGCCAAGGCCGGGCCACCTCTTGGAAAAGGCCCGGGTCGGGCGATTATACTGGCGAATCTACAACAACCCGTTCCTGTGTTTATTGTGAAGAATACACATGTCACAACTAGCTTTCAGTGAGACAGCGTTTCGCTATTGTTAGATCCAGCATAGATCGAAACGTAGTCCCCGTTAAGGCTTGTTTTGTAACTTTGTGGTTTTGTTGTTGTCTTCTTGCTTGAGTCCAGCATGTTGGCAGCGTGCCACTGTGATCCACCTTGTGTGTTTATCCTTTGTGAGGGAGCGTGTTCAGGGCCTCTGACAGTCTTGAGAATAAAGAGTCTTTACCCTCCCTTCCCTGGTCTCTCTCTCTCCTGCTGATCAGCCATGCACTCTCGTTCTAAAAGTAGTTTAATGTAAGACACAGTTGATCCCCCTGTCTCTGTCTATATCCTCGCTGTTGTTTGTTTTAAAACAATATCTATTTTATTTTCTTCAGTGTCTACGTTTACCTTGAACGCAGACACAGATAAATTAATTTATTTATAATAATAATAATAATAATAATAATTATTATTATTACTAAAATAATAGCAATAATAATAATTACAAACGACTAATACTAACAACAACAATAATAATAATAGAATAGTTGTGAAGGTGAGTCACAGTCGTCTGGGGTCACACCTGTCCAGGGTCACATTCCTCACTCAGCTCCAGAGCCTCGCCCATCCACATACACCCACACACACACCCACACACACACACACATACACACACACACGTGCACACACACATACACACACACACACACACACACACACACACAAGAATATGCACAGGTAAGAAGGGAGGCCCAACGACAATACGACAATGACATAGCAGGGAAAGCCAAATCTGATCCGAAACTGTTGTACAGCCACATCAGGAGGAGAACAACAGTCCAGGACCAGGTGATCAGGCTGAGGAAGGAAGGAGGGGAGATCACAAGAAATGACCGCGAAGTATGTGAGGAACTCAACAGGAGATTCAAAGAAGTGTTCACAGAGGAGACAGAAGGGTCTCCAGAAAGACGGAGAGGTAGGGTACACCATCAAGTGCTGGACACAATACATGCAACCGAGGAAGAAGTGAAGAGGCTGCTGAGTGAGCTAAATACCTCAAAGGCGACGGAGCCGGATCACATCTCTCCATGGGTCCTGAGAGAGGGAGCAGAGGCGCTATGTGTATCCCTAACAACAATATTTAACACATCTATCGAAACAGGGAGACTACCTGAAGTATGGAAGACAGCAAATGTAGTTCCAATCTTTAAAAAAGGAGACAGAAACGAAGCACTAAACTACAGACCAGTGTCACTGACATGTATAGTATGCAAAGTCATGGAGAAGATTATCAGGAGAAGAGTGGTGGAACACCTAGAAAGGAATGAACTTATCAACGATGGCCAACACGGTTTCAGTAAGACAAGAGAGAGAGAGGGGTGGGTAAATTGCATTTTCTTGGACTGTAAGAAGGCGTTTGACACGGTTTCATACAAGAGATTAGTGCAAAAGCTGGAGGACCAGGCAGGAGTAACAGGGAAGGCACTCCAATGGATCAGGGAATACCTGTCAGGAAGACAGCAGCGAGTCATGATTCGTGGCGAGGTGTCAGAGTGGGCGTCTGTGACGAGTGGGGTTCCACAGGGGTCAGTCCTAGGACCGGTGATGTTTCTGGTATTTGTGAATGACATGACGGAAGGAATAACCTCCGAAGTGTCCCTGTTTGCAGATGATGTGACGTTGATGAGAAGGATTCAATCGGACGAGGACCAGGCAGAACTACAAAGGGATCTGGACAGGCTGAAGGACTGGTCCAGGAATCGGCTCCTGGAGTTCAACCCCACCAAGTGTACCTTCAGCTGTGTTCCTTGGAACGTAGGCGATAAATATACATCATAATTAACACCTGGAAAATTATAAGAGACTGGTCCCAAACTTGCACACTGGAATCATGCCATGATAAAAACAAGACTTGGCAGACGGTACAAAGTACCTCCGGTAAAAAGCAGTGGCGTGACGAATACGCTAAGAGAGCACTCGCTGAGTGTCAGGAGTCCCCGACTCTTTAACGGCCTCCCTTCGTCTAAAAGGGAAAGTACCAACAAACCTCTGCTTGTCTTCATTAAGACACTATATAAGTTCCTAAATCAGTTCCTGTCCAGCAGGAAAAATGTGGTTGGTATGTTACATTGCATGGGGCCAGCAGTAACAGTCTTGATCCACCGGGAGGACTGGTCTGGGACCGGACAGTGACCCCAGGAAGCACAGTTCAGGTACTATGATAACATGAACGTAGATAAGTCTGTTTACTGAACAACTTCCAATGTGAACAGACTGATGTTGTAGTAGCCAGGCTTAGGCTTGGTTACCATCCTACCCTCACCATCCTGCCCAGCCCTCACCATCCTGCCCAGCCCTCACCATCCTGCCCAGCCCTCATCATCCTGCCCAGCCCTCACCATCCTGCCCAGCCCTCACCATCATGCCCAGCCCTCACCATCCTGCCCTGCCCTCTCCATCCTGCCCTGCCCTCACCATCCTGCCCTGCCCTCACCATCCTGCCCTGCCCTCACCATCCTGCCCAGCCCTCACCATCCTGCCCAGCCCTCACCATCCTGCCCTGCCCTCACCATCCTGCCCAGCCCTCACCATCCTGCCCAGGCCTCACCATCCTGCCCAGCCCTCACCATCCTGCCCTGCCCTCACCATCCTGCCCTGCCCTCACCATCCTGCCCAGCCCTCACCATCCTGCCCTGCCCTCACCATCCTGCCCTGCCCTCACCATCCTGCCCTGCCCTCACCATCCTGCCCAGCCCTCACCATCCTGCCCTGCCCTCACCATCCTGCCCTGCCCTCACCATCCTGCCCTGCCCTCACCATCCTGTCCAGCCCTCACCATCCTGCCCTGCCCTCACCATCCTGCCCTCACCATCCTGCCCAGCCCTCACCATCCTGCCCTGTTTTCACCATCCTGCCCTGCCCTCACCATCCTGCCCAGCCATCACCATCCTGCCCAGCCCTCACCATCCTGCCCTGATCTCACCATCCTGCCCTGTCCTCACCATCCTGCCCTGTCCTCACCATCCTGCCCTGCCCTCATTATCCTGCCCAGCCCTCACCATCGTGCCCAGCCCTCACCATCCTGCCCTGCCCTCACCATCCTGCCCTGCCCTCACCATCCTGCCCAGCCCTCACCATCCTGCCCTGTCCTCACTATCCTACCCTGCCCTCACCCTCCTGCCCAGCCCTCACCATCCTGCCCATCCCTCACCATCCTGCCCTGCCCTCACCATCCTGCCCTGCCCTCACCATCCTGCCCAGCCCTCACCATCCTGCCCTGCCCTCACCATCCTGCCCTGCCCTCACCATCCTGCCCAGCCCTCACCATCCTGCCCAGCCCTCACCATCCTGCCCTGCCCTCACCATCCTGCCCTCACCATCGTGCCCAGCCCTCACCATCGTGCCCAGCCCTCACCATCGTGCCCAGCCCTCACCATCGTGCCCAGCCCTCACCATCGTGCCCAGCCCTCACCATCGTGCCCAGCCCTCACCATCGTGCCCAGCCCTCACCATCGTGCCCAGCCCTCACTATCGTGCCCAGCCCTCACCATCGTGCCCAGCCCTCACCATCGTGCCCAGCCCTCACCATCGTGCCCAGCCATCAACAAGTCATGCGGCTCGTCAACAAACAATCAGGTAATGTCAGTCATGGCAGCTGAGCCAAATATAATAATGTTGAGGTGATAACACAGCTAATAATGCAATCTGGGTGATGGTGCCGGTTATACTCGCAGTGCAGGGGAGGGGAGGGGGAAGGGAGGGGGAAGGGAAGTGAGGGGGAAGTGAGGGGGAAGGGAAGGGAGGGGGAAGGGAGAAATAAAAAATGGAGTGGTTAGGCAGGAAAAAAACAGGATAGAAGGGGGGGGAAGTCAACCTTCTATTTTTTTTAATTGAATAAAGTTCTGTACATCAGCAATGTGCTGGTAAACGTCCACCCCCCCCCTTCTCTTCACGAGGGGGAAGAAGAAAAGGGAGGGGGTTGACTGGTGAATGGGGAGGCCTCTTCCCTTCCTTGAATCGAACATGGTCACTTCTTTACAAGTTCGGCGCTTAATAATAATAATAATAATAATAATAATAATAATAATAATAATATAAATAAATAAAAGAATAATTGTAATAGGAGGAGGTGTGGGATTACCAAAACTATTATCCAGAGTGCTGAGGAAGGGTTGTTGAGGTGGTTCGGACATGTAGAGAGAATGGAACAAAATATAATGACTTCGAGAGTGTATAAATCTGTAGTGAAGGGAAGGCGGGGTAGGGGTCGGCCTAGAAAAGGTTGGAGGGAGGGGGTAAAGGAAGTTTTGTGTACGAGGGACTTGGACTTCCAGCAAGCATGCGTGAGCGTGTTAGGAGTGAATGGAGACAAATGGTTTTTAGGACTTGACGTGCTGTTGGAGTGTAGGCAAGGTAACATTTATGAAGGGTTTCAGGGAAACCAGCAGACCGGACTTGATTCCTGGAGATGGGAAGTACAGTGTCTGCACTCTGAAGGAGGGGTGTTAATGTTGCAGTTATATAACTGTAGTGTAAGTGCGCCTCTGGCAAGACAGTGATGAAGTGAATGATGATGAAAGTTTTTCTTTGTCGGGCCACCCTGCCTTGTCGGCCACCCTACATTGTCGGGCCACCCTGCCTTGTTGGGCCACCCTGCCTTGGTGGGAGACGGCCGATCTGTTAATAAAAAAAAATAATTGCAATAATAATAATAATTGCAATAATAATAATTGCAATAATAATAATAATAATAATAACGTTACTATGTTTTATATAGTGGCAACATAGTGAGAACACAAGACTAGCTATGTTTTCCAGTACATAGAGAGACAATATGCAGGACGATGTTTTACTGAGTTTCGCTCAGGGGTGAGCGAAACGTAATCTCAATAAAGCTCTTCCCTGGGCGATACGTGCGAGCTTTACCCCAGTGGAAAGATTCGCCAGTGGATAGGAAGGTTCGCCAGTGGATAGGAAGGTTCGCCAGTGGATAGGAAGGTTCGCCAGTGGATAGGAAGGTTCGCCAGTAGATAGGAAGGTTTGCCAGTGGATAGGAAGGTTCGCCAGTGGATAGGAAGGTTCGCCAGTGGATAGGAAGCTTCGCCAGTGGATAGTAAGGTTCGCCAGTGGATAGGAAGGTTCGCCAGTAGATAGGAAGGTTTGCCAGTGGATAGGAAGCTTCGCCAGTGGATAGGAAGGTTCGCCAGTGGATAGGAAGCTTCGCCAGTGGATAGGAAGGTTCGCCAGTGGATAGGAAGGTTCGCCAGTAGATAGGAAGGTTCGCCAGTGGATAGGAAGGTTCGTCAGTGGATAGGAAGGTTCGTCAGTGGATAGGAAGGTTCGTCAGTGGATAGGAAGGTTCGTCAGTGGATAGGAAGGTTCGACAGTGGATAGGAAGGTTCGCCAGTGGATAGATAAATGTGACTGTGTCAGTGTTGTCGTGTGGGACGGGGGTAAGTAACTTACCTGTTCTTTGCCTGTGATCTGTCGGCCCTCGCGGGTCAGCAGGCGTCAGAATGTCAGGCCTCAGACTGTTGTTGCTGCTGTTGGTGGCCCATAGTACCTCTGATATCTGCAGTGCTTCTGATATCAGCAGTAGCTATGATGTCAGCAGTATATCTGATATCTGCTGCTAGCAGGATGGACAGTCTAGGTCCCCGGATGTTTGTACAGTGTTCTCCTATTATGAACGTGGTACCATATTGTCATTACTACCGCTTGTCATATTGACAGTCATAGTCGGCATGAGTGTATGCCTCGCACTCTCAGCTGACTGCTATCCTTCCACACATCGTATAGACAGCCCTTTCCCAGCATCTCTTTCGGTGTAAATAGAGGGGATATTTACCCTTTCGTCTGACCTAAGACACGGAACGTTTTGTGGATATCGACAGCGGAATATGAAAAATAGATTCTGAATAGTTTTACTGGCTTTGTGATTGTGGTTTATGACTTTCCGTGGCACTGATGGAAGGCATTCTGGTTAGGTCGTGCTTCCGTGGCGCTGATGGAAGGCACTCTGGTTAGGTCGTACTTCCGTGACACTGATGGAAGGCACTCTGGTTAGGTCGTGCTTCCGTGGCACTGATGGAAGGCACTCTGGTTAGGTCGTGCTTCCGTGGCACTGATGGAAGGCACTCTGGTTAGGTCGTACTTCCGTGGCACTGATGGAAGGCACTCTGGTTAGGTCGTACTTCCGTGGCACTGATGGAAGGCACTCTGGTTAGGTCGTACTTCCGTGGCACTGATGGAAGGCACTCTGGTTAGGTCATACTTCCGTGGCACTGATGGAAGGCACTCTGGTTAGGTCGTGCTTCCAGCGTATTATTAAGCCAAAAAAATGCGACAATTTTCCATCAGAGAACAATACTGTGTAATGTTTGACACTTTAGATAGCTGGTGTGTATTTCGTCACTGTGACGCCAGAGTCCTGGAAGCTAACAGGGCTTGGTGGTACACTGTGAGGGTACCTACTGGCTTGGTGGTACACTGTGAGGGTACCTACTGGCTTGGTGGTACACTGTGAGGGTTCCTGATGGCTTGGTGGTACATTGTGAGGGTTCCTGATGGCTTGGTGGTACACTGTGAGGGTTCCTGATGGCTTGGTGGTACACTGTGAGGGTTCCTGATGGCTTGGTGGTACACTGTGAGTGTTCCTGCTGGCTTGGTAGACCACTGAGGGTTCCTGCTGGCTTGGTGGAACACTGTGAGGGTTCCTGCTGGCTTGGTGGACCACTGAGGGTTCCTGCTGGCTTCGTACACTGAGGGGTTCCTGGCTTCCCCAGTCTTCAGAAGTCTGGAAGAGGACGCTGAGAATTTTCTGAATGTTTTTCTCCCACCAACCTCCCTCTATAAACATTTATGTTGCTACTGTGCGTGAGCCTAGTGTTGCAGGCATCTCGTTGATACAACACTCCGTCATGGTGCTGGTGCAACACTCCGTCATGGTGGTGGTACAACACTCCGTCATGGTGGTGGTGCAACACTCCGTCATGGTGGTGGTGCAACACTCCGTCATGGTGGTGGTACAACACTCCGTCATGGTGGTGGTACAACACTCCGTCATGGTGGTGGTACAACACTCCGTCATGGTGCTGGTGCAGCACTCCGTCATGGTGCTGGTGCAACACTCCGTCATGGTGCTGGTGCAACACTCCGTCATGGTGCTGGTGCAGCACTCCGTCATGGTGCTGGTGCAACACTCCGTCATGGTGCTGGTGCAACACTCCGTCATGGTGCTGGTGCAACACTCCGTCATGGTGCTGGTGCAACACTCCGTCATGGTGGTGGTACAACACTCCGTCATGGTGGTGGTACAACACTCCGTCATGGTGCTGGTGCAACACTCCGTCATGGTACTGGTGCAACACTCCGTCATTGTGGTGGTACAACACTCCGTCATGGTGCTGGTGCAACACTCCGTCATGGTGCTGGTGCAACACTCCTTCATGGTGCTGGTGCAACACTCCGTCATGGTGGTGGTACAACACTCCGTCATGGTGGTGGTGCAACACTCCGTCATGGTGCTGGTGCAACACTCCGTCATGGTGGTGGTACAACACTCCGTCATGGTGGTGGTGCAACACTCCGTCATGGTGGTGGTACAACACTCCGTCATGGTGCTGGTGCAACACTCCGTCATGGTACTGGTGCAACACTCCGTCATGGTGGTGGTACAACACTCCGTCATGGTGCTGGTGCAACACTCCGTCATGGTGCTGGTGCAACACTCCGTCATAGTGCTGGTGCAACACTCCATCATGGTGGTGGTACAACACTCCGTCATGGTGGTGGTGCAACACTCCGTCATGGTGGTGGTACAACACTCCGTCATGGTGGTGGTACAACACTCCGTCATGGTGGTGGTACAACACTCCGTCATGGTGGTGGTACAACACTCCGTCATGGTGGTGGTACAACACTCCGTCATGGTGGTGGTACAACACTCCGTCATGGTGCTGGTGCAACACTCCGTCATGGTGGTGGTACAACACTCCGTCATGGTGGTGGTACAACACTCCGTCATGGTGGTGGTACAACACTCCGTCATGGTGGTGGTACAATTCACTTGCCCCGTCATGGTGGTGGTCAACACTCCGTCATGGTGGTAGTGCAACACTCCGTCATGGTGCTGGTGCAACACTCCGTCATGGTGCTGGTGCAACACTCCGTCATGGTGGTGGTGCAACACTCCGTCATGGTGCTGGTGCAACACTCCGTCATGGTGCTGGTGCAACACTCCGTCATGGTGCTGGTGCAACACTCCGTCATGGTGGTGGTACAACACTCCGTCATGGTACTGGTGCAACACTCCGTCATGGTGCTGGTGCAACACTCCGTCATGGTACTGGTACAACACTCCGTCATGGTGCTGGTGCAACACTCCGTCATGGTGCTGGTGCAACACTCCGTCATGGTGCTGGTGCAACACTCCGTCATGGTGCTGGTGCAACATTCCGTCATGGTGGTGGTGCAACACTCCGTCATGGTGCTGATGCAACACTCCGTCATGGTTCTGGTGCAACACTCCGTCATGGTGCTGGTGTAGCACTCCGTCATAGTGGTGGTGCAACACTCCGTCATGGTGGTGGTGCAACACTCCGTCATGGTGCTGGAGCAACACTCCGTCATGGTGCTGGAGCAACACTCCGTCATGGTGCTGGTGCAACACTCCGTCATGGTGCTGGTGCAACACTCCGTCATGGTGCTGGTGCAACACTCAGTCATGGTGCTGGTGCAACACTCGTCATGGTGCTGGTGCAACACTCCGTCATGGTGCTGGTGCAACACTCCGTCATGGTGCTGGTGCAACACTCCGTCATGGTGCTGGTGCAACACTCCGTCATGGTGCTGGTGCAACACTCCGTCATGGTGCTGGTGCAACACTCCGTCATGGTGCTGGTGCAACACTCAGTCATGGTGCTGGTGCAACACTAGTCCCTCCCTCGCCTCATCCCTTATCCCCTGATGACGTATCCTTATTTCTCACCCCTCCCTCCTCACTCTCTTCCTAGACGTTCCATGTGTCATACATCCCCCACCCAAATGTGACTCCACCAACCTGTGACCCCCTCACCCAATTGTGACCATCACTCACCTGTGACCTCCACGCACACGTGACCTCTACCTACCTGGGACCCCTCACTTACCAGTGACTCCCACCCACCTGGACCAATACTCACTTGTGACACCCACCCACCTTTGACCTCACACTTCGGCCTAATTAACATTAAGGCATTTCATTAAGACAACTATATCCTCCTCCTCTCTCTCTCTCTCTCTCTCTCTCTCTCTCTCTCTCTCTCTCTCTCTCTCTCTCTCTCTCTCTCTCTCTCTCTCTCCCCGGGGTATTAAAGACAGGTTGCAGCGATGTCAGTTCATGTGCTTCATTGTCCACTTATTGAGGAACATAAAGATACAGTATAATACCCTATGTGACACGTCAAGATATCTTATTAATCAAAATAAGACACCAGAAATATTAAGCAAATATACTAAATTTGCTGGAACATATAAGACAATTGTAGATATAAATTCAGATGTTAATCCTGTAAAGACTTTTGGGGCCTAGTTCCTAAGCCTGTTGTGTATCCATATACTCTTGCACTACCATCCACAGGATGGTCATGAGGTGCACAATAAACTAGCCACTACCATCCACAGGATGGATTTGAGGTGCACAATAAACTAGCCACTACCATCCACAGGATGGATATGAGGTGCACAATAAACTAGCCACTACCATCCACAGGATGGATATGAGGTGCACAATAAACTAGCCACTACCATCCACAGGATGGATATGAGGTACACAATAAACTAGCCACTACCATCCACAGGATGGATATGAGGTGCACAATAAACTAGCCACTACCATCCACAGGATGGATATGAGGTACACAATAAACTAGCCACTACCATCCACAGGATGGATTTGAGGTGCACAATAAACTAGCCACTACCATCCACAGGATGGATATGAGGTGCACAATAAACTAGCCACTACCATCCACAGGATGGATATGAGGTGCACAATAAACTAGCCACTACCATCCACAGGATGGATTTGAGGTGCACAATAAACTAGCCACTACCATCCACAGGATGGATATGAGTGCACAATAAACTAGCCACTACCATCCACAGGATGGATATGAGGTGCACAATAAACTAGCCACTACCATCCACAGGATGGATATGAGTTACACAATAAACTAGCCACTACCATCCACATGATGGGTATGAAGGGCACAATAACCTAGCCACTACCATCCACATGATGGGTATGAGGGGCACAATAAACTAGCCACTACCATCCACATGATGGGTATGAGGGGCACAATAAACTAGCCACTACCATCCACAGGATGGATATGAGGTACACAATAAACTAGCCACTACCATCCACATGATGGGTATGAGGGGCACAATAAACTAGCCACTACCATCCACAGGATGGATATGAGGTGCACAATAAACTAGCCACTACCATCCACATGATGGATATGAGGTGCACAATAAACTAGCCACTACCATCCACATGATGGGTATGAGGGGCACAATAAACTAGCCACTACCATCCACAGGATGGATATGAAGTGCACAATAAACTAGCCACTACCATCCACAGGATGGATATGAGGTGCACAATAAACTAGCCACTACCATGCACAGGATGGATATGAGGTACACAATAAACTAGCCACTACCATCCACATGATGGGTATGAGGGGCACAATAAACTAGCCACTACCATCCACAGGATGGATATGAGGTACACAATAAACTAGCCACTACCATCCACATGATGGGTATGAGGGGCACAATAAACTAGCCACTACCATCCACAGGATGGATATGAGGTACACAATAAACTAGCCACTACCATCCACATGATGGGTATGAGGGGCACAGTAAACTAGCCACTACCATCCACATGATGGGTATGAGGTGCACAATAAACTAGCCACTTCGACTGCAAAATCTAAAGTCCCCTCTATACCGGACCTTCCAGCCTCTTAATCCTGCTCCTGCATTTCCCTTTCATTACGACCTTCTGTCGTCTGCTTCCATTCGCTTTATTTACCAATTTCCTCTGGGGTAACGAACCTGCTGTCTCAGCCACTCTATTAACCAGCGTTCGCTTCACTCCCAGCTTTATCGCCTGTTTTAGCCAGCTGTAAGTTATTACCGGCCTTGTTCTCGCCAGATGATGGCGTTGTTGTGTCCATATTAACCTCTCCTGCGCCACTACACTCTAAATTACGCCATTAAACACGCCCCAAGAAGACTTAATTTCGGATTAATTAAAATCCTTGCTTCATGTTTTGTTTTGTGTGGCTGGGGGTCGTCACGGTGGCTGGGGTCGTCACGGTGGCTGGGGTCGGCACGGTGGCTGGGGTCGGCACGGTGGCTGGGGTCGTCACGGTGGCTGGGGTCGTCACGGTGGCTGGGGTCGTTTTCGGTGGCTGGGGTCGTCACGGTGGCTGGGGTCGTCACGGTGGCTGGGGTCGTCACGGTAGCTGGAGTCGTCACGGTGGCTGGGGTAGTTATCGTGGCTGGGGTCGTTATAGTGGTCGGGGTCGTCGGGGTGGCTGGGGTCGTCACAGTGGCTGGGGCGAATGAATCGACCCCCTGTAACCTCAGGTAGGGAAGCACGCACACACACACACACATCTAGAAAGGAATGAGCTTATCAACAACAACCAGCACGGTTTCAGGGATGGGAAATCCTGTGTCACAAACCTACTGGAGTTCTATGACAGGGTGACAACAGTAAAACAGAGAGAGAGAGGTAGGTAAATTGCGTTTTCTTGGACTGTAAGAAGACTTTTGACACAGTTCCACACAAGAGATTAGTACAAAAGCTGGAGGATCAGGCAGGAATAACAGTGAAGGAATACCTGTCGGGAAGACAGCGAGTCATGGTACGTGGCGAGGTGTCAGAGTGGGCGCCGGTGACGATCGGGGTACCACAAGGGTCAGTCTTAGGACCGGTGATGTTTCTGGTATATGTGAACGACATGGCAGAAGGAATAGACTCAGAAGTGTCCCTGTTTGCAGATGATGTGAAGTTAATGAGAAGAATTCAATCGGATGAGGACCAGGCAGAACTACAAAGGGATCTGAACAGGCTGCAGGCCTGGTCCAGAAACTGGCTCCTGAAGTTCAACCCCACCAAGTGGAAAGTCATGAAGATTGGGGAAGGGCAAAGAAGACCGCAGACGGAGTACAGTCTAGGGAGCCAGAGACTATAAACCTCACTCAAGGAAAAGAATCTTGGAGTGAGTATAACACCGGGCACATCTCCTGAGGCGCACATCAACCAAATTACTGCTACAGCATACGGGCGCCTAGCAAACCTAAGAACAGCATTCCGACATCTCAATAAGGAATCATTCAGGACCCTGTACACTGTGTACGTCAGGCCCATATTGGAGTATGCAGCACCAGTTTGGAACCCACACCTAGCCAAGCATGTAAGGTTTGCAGCAAGACTAGTCCCGGAGCTAAGGGGTATGTCCTACGAGGAGAGTTTAAGGGAAATCGACCTGAGGACACTGGAGGACAGGAGAAATAGAGGAGATATGATAACGACATATAAAATACTGAGGGGAATCGACAAGGTGGACAGAGACAGGATGTTCCAGAGATGGGACACAGCAACAAGGGGTCACAGTTGGAAGTTGAAGACTCAGTTGAATCACAAGGATGTTAGGAAGTGGAATAGTCTGGGAAGTGATGTAGTGGAGGCAGGATCCATACATAGCTTTAAGAAGAGGTATGATAAAGCTCATGGAGCAGGAAGAGTGACCCAGTAACGACCAGTGAAGAGGCAGGGCCAGGAGCTGTGACTTGACCCCTGCAAACACAACTAGGTGAGTACACACACACACACACACACACACACAACACACACACACACACACACACACACACACTAACACACACACACACTAACACACACACACACACACACACACACACACACTAACACACAGTGCGCACCAAAACTTGTAAATTTGGCGAAGTTACCGAGACTTGAAATAGCGAATTCGAGTCGCAGAAATATGAAAATGGCATTCGCGAAATACGCCAAGTTGTTGCCAGAAAAGACAATAAGGTTGCAAGTCACGGAGAGGGAATCCTGGCCCTGGGTCTGGCAACACTTGTGACGGTGTTACAGTGAAAGAAGTACACAGTCAGTCTTGATCTGGTAACACTTACAGAGTGTTGCAGCAGCTAAGTAGGCAGTAAGCTAGGAGTAGTGTTGCTCAGCTAAGTAGCGGTAGCTAGGAAAGATAGTAGTTGCTGCAGCTAGTAGCAGCAGCTAGGAAGAGTGTTGCAGCAGCTAAGTAGCAGTAGCTAGGAAGATAGTGTTGCTGCAGCTAAGTAGCAGTAGCTAGGAAGATAGTGTTGCTGCAGCTAAGTAGCAGTAGCTAGGAAGATAGTGTTGCTGCAGCTAAGTAGCAGTAGCTAGGAAGATAGTGTTGCTGCAGCTAAGTAGCAGTAGCTAGGAAGATAGTGTTGCTGCAGCTAAGTAGCAGTAGCTAGGAAGATAGTGTTGCTGCAGCTAGGTAGCAGTAGCTAGGAAGATAGTGTTGCTGCAGCTAGGTAGCAGTAGCTAGGAAGATAGTGTTGCTGCAGCTAGGTAGCAGTAGCTAGGAAGATAGTGTTGCTGCAGCTAGGTAGCAGTAGCTAGGAAGATAGTGTTGCTGCAGCTAGGTAGCAGTAGCTAGGAAGATAGTGTTGCTGCAGCTAGGTAGCAGTAGCTAGGAAGATAGTGTTGCTGCAGCTAGGTAGCAGTAGCTAGGAAGATAGTGTTGCTGCAGCTAGGTAACAGTAGCTGGGAAGATAGTGTTGCTGCAGCTAAGTAGCAGTAGCTAGGAAGATAGTGTTGCTGCAGCTAAGTAGCAGTAGCTAGGAAGATAGTGTTGCTGCAGCTAGGTAGCAGTAGCTAGGAAGATAGTGTTGCTGCAGCTAAGTAGCAGTAGCTAGGAACATAGTGTTGCTGCAGCTAGGTAGCAGTAGCTAGGAAGATAGTGTTGCTGCAGCTAAGTAGCAGAAGCTAGGAAGATAGTGTTGCTGCAGCTAGGTAGCAGTAGCTAGGAAGATAGTGTTGATGCAGCTAGGTAGCAGTAGCTAGGAAGATAGTGTTGCTGCAGCCAGGTAGCAGTAGCTAGGAAGATAAGTGTTGCTGCAGCCAGGAGCAGTAGCTAGGAAGATAGTGTTGCTGCAGCCAGGCAGCAGTAGCAGGAAGATAGTGTTGTTGCAGCTAGGTAGCAGTAGCTAGGAAGATAGTGTTGCTGCAGCCAGGTAGCAGTAGCTAGGAAGATAGTGTTGCTGCAGCTAGGTAACAGTAGCTAGGAAAGATAGTGTTGCTGCAGCCAGGTAGCAGTAGCTAGGAAGATAAGTGTTGCTGCAGCTAGGTAGCAGTAGCTAGGAAGATAGTGTTGCTGCAGCTAGGTAGCAGTACCCTAGGAAGATAGTGTTGCTGCAGCTAGGTACCAGTAGCTAGGAAGATAGTGTTGCTGCAGCTAGGTAGCAGTAGCTAGGAAGATAGTGTTGCTGCAGCTAGGTAGCAGTAGCTAGGAAGATAGTGTTGCTGCAGCTAGGTAACAGTAGCTAGGAAGATAGTGTTGCTGCAGCTAGGTAGCAGTAGCTAGGAAGATAAGTGTTGCTGCAGCTAGGTAGCAGTAGCTAGGAAGATAGTGTTGCTGCAGCTAGGTAGCAGTAGCTAGGAAGATAGTGTTGCTGCAGCTAGGTACCAGTAGCTAGGAAGATAGTGTTGCTGCAGCTAGGTAGCAGTAGCTAGGAACATAAGAAAGGAGCAACACTGCAGAAGGCCTCTTCCTGCCTTTAAGACAAAAGGCTCTATCCATAAACTTGACATAACTGTCCCCAACTAAATCGATGTTGTTACCTTGACTGGCGGTGTGCATGACGTTCTCGACGGTCTTAGTAGAGATGGTCTTCGCTGGGATGTCCTCACTGGCTGGCTCCGCTGGGTCGTTAACAGCGTTCCTTGTCGGAACTGTCTTCGGTGAAAGGTCTTGGATGGTCGATTCACATTCGTCTGCTAACAAGGAAAAACAGTTGCTGGTTTTCACAGCAGTCTCCTGGACCTTCTTCAGCTTCGTCCCTTCAGTTCCAACTACCGTCCATTCGTTGGTCCGATCATCGGCATACCCTTCAGTCGTTGAAGTTCTCTTCTTGCTTCCGTTAACTCTGGAGAAATAGCTGCCAATAGTCGAGGGTAGCCATCATCACTACCACAGGTAGCTAAGAACGGAGAGCACACTAGCCACGTACAGGTCACCACTGAGCAAAGTACAGGTCACCACTGAGCAAAGTACTGGTCACCACTGAGCAAAGTACAGGTCACCACTGAGCAAAGTACAGGTCACCACTGAGCAAGACAGGTCACCACTGAGC
>WNWK01004068.1:140000-148713 GCA_009830355.1 Cherax destructor
TAATATGGGGGTGGGATGCCTTGTAATGGGGGTGAGATGCTAGGGTAATAGGGTGGGATGCTTGGGGAATTAGGTGAAGGGTGGAGGGAAGGAGATGAAGGGGAGTAAGTTAGGGAGTGGAAGAGAGGGAGGGAGAGGGAAGGTAGGAGGGAGAGAGGGAAGGCAGAGAGTCAGAGTAGAGAGGGGAGAGCTGACAGTCCTGGAGGAAGTCACAGACAGAAGGAATTACTAGCATCATCTACCACTTCTGAGAGGGAGGCAGTGTGACGTGAGGGTAGCAGCCTGGGAACATAGATGGAACATATTCACGGCAGGAAAGACTTATTCAGTCTTAAGGGAGAGGAACTAGTGGAGGTGATGTTATATAGAGATGTAGAAACATAGTTTCCAGAGGAGCATGTCACTAAGGGGCCAGGAGCTTCGACTGGACTAGGGTTTGGTTACCTTTGAAAGGTTTAGAGTTTTTTTGCTCCCGCAGCCCGGGGATCTGAAGGATACCTGAAGGATACTTGAAGGATATCTGAAGGATATCTAAAGGATACCAGAAGATTTCTGGGTAGCACTCTGCCGCGGGTGGGTGCCAAACCAGGCCTTCTGGTGGATGGAAGCCTGGTCAACCAGGCTGTTTTTGCTGGTCGCACGCAGTCCAACGTATGAATGCACGTATTCTGTGTACACGCTTTCCATTAGTGAACCTTCCTGAACCTTCTTGAACCTTCCTGAACCTTGGATATCACTCATTATAATAATAGCTAATAATAATAATAATAATAATAATAATAAGAAGAAGAATAAGAACAGCAACAACAACAAAGTTCTGCAGGTTTTTAAACCAAGATGTGAGTGATAACGTACCGTAATAAACACACTGATAAAAACCACCAATTTACGTTATTAAAGGAGTCTAGAAGAGTAATTGCATTAGTGGTGGTGGTAGTGGTAAAAGAAAACGAGCAGTGGTGGTGGTAGTGGTGAAAGAAAACGAGCAGTGGTGGTGGTAGTGGTGAAAGAAGAGCGGTGGTGGTGGTAGTGGTGAAAGAAAACGAGCAGTGGTGGTGGTAGTGGTGAAAGAAGACCAGTGGTGGTGGTAGTGGTGAAAGAAAACGAGCAGTGGTGGTGGTAGTGGTGAAAGAAAACGAGCAGTGGTGGTGGTAGTGGTGAAAGAAGAGCGGTGGTGGTGGTAGTGGTGAAAGAAAACGAGCAGTGGTGGTGGTAGTGGTGAAAGAAGAGCAGTGGTGGTGGTAGTGGTGAAAGAAACGACAGTGGTGGTGGTAGTGGTGAAAGAAGAGCGGTGGTGGTGGTAGTGGTGAAAGAAAACGAGCAGTGGTGGGGGTAGTGGTGAAAGAAGAGCAGTGGTGGTGGTAGTGGTGAAAGAAAACGAGCAGTGGTGGTGGTAGTGGTGAAAGAAGAGCAGTGGTGGTGGTAGTGGTGAAAGAAAACGAGTAGTGGTATTGGTAGTGGTGGAAGAGAACGAGCAGTGGTGGTGGTAGTGGTGGAAGAGAACGAGCAGTGGTGGTGGTAGTGGTGGAAGAGAACGAGCAGTGGTGGTGGTAGTGGTGAAAGAGAACGAGCAGTGGTGGTGGTAGTGGTGGAAGAGAACGAGCAGTGGTGGTGGTAGTGGTGGAAGAGAACGAGCAGTGGTGGTATTGTAGTAGCAGAAAAGAAAAAAAAACAATTTAGTTTCCCGTTCAAAGAAAACGTAAGCGTGCATCAGGAGCGCCGCCTCCCATTGGTCTCTCAGGCGGGAAGTGACCAATCAAAAGTAGACCTTGCAGGGGAGGGAGGGAAGTGATTGGCCAGTCCCCGAGGAGGTGAGGGGAATTAGCGAGGTATCGTAGCTGCCGCGGCCAGAAGAGCACGCTAATGAGTCTTTGATAATTAAATCAATCTACGTCGTAGTGACGATAGGAAGAGGAGGGGGAAGAGGAGGAGGAGGAGGCATGG
Organism: Cherax destructor; assembly: GCA_009830355.1. NCBI lineage: Eukaryota > Metazoa > Arthropoda > Malacostraca > Decapoda > Parastacidae > Cherax > Cherax destructor. The sequence continues at coordinate 141,945 of WNWK01004068.1, forward strand.
GAAGAATATGAAGGAAAGGGAGAAAGAAAGGACGGAAATAGATGGGAAGGAGTATAATGTAACAAGCGCAAACACACACACACACACACACACACACACACACACACAAGAGGGGACACAGAAACAAGGGGACACAGTTAGAAGCTGAAGACTCAGACGAGTCAAAGGGATGTTAGGAAGTATTTCTTCAGTCATAGAGTTGTTAGGAAGTGGAATAGTCTAGAAAGTGACGTAGTGGAGGCAGGAACCATACATAGCTTTAAGACGAAGTATGATAAAGCTCATGGAGCAAGGAGAGAGAGGACCTAGTAGCGGTCAGTGAAGAGGCGGGGCCAGGAGCTAAGTCTCGACCCCTGCAACCACAATTAGATGAGTACAATTAGGTGATTACACACACACACACACACACACACACACACACACAGGTATGTGTACCCAATGACCTTGCAGCTGAAATGTCAACATAAACACCAATTAACCAGCCCCTTCCCTCCCCTCCTCTCCCCACCCAACCCCACCCCCTTTCTTTCCTTTTCCGTTTTTCCTCTAATATGCCTCTCTTTCTCTCCTTCCTTCCTTTCATCCGTCTCCTGCATCTCCCTCTTCTCCTCTTCTTCCCTTCCCCTCTTTATTTCTCTCCCCTCGCCTATCCCCTCCCCTCTTTATTTTTCTTCCCCCTCGCTTCTCCCCTCCCGTCTCCTAGGGTAAGTGTGGCCTACATCTGCGTGACGTCACAGATGCTACACCTCCGCTGGTTGCCATGGTAACATCTCCCTCAAACTTCAGCTTATTCTCTGTGATGAATTGATTCATGTTTCTCTCTTGATGTTCATTTTTTCGGTCATACATATATATATATATTTATATATATGTCGTGCCGAATAGGTAAAGCTTGCGATTTTGGCTTAAATAGCAAGGCTCTTCTTCCCGAATAAGACAAACGAAAATTTGTGTATGCAATAATTTCGCAAAAATAATTCTGAACCCAACGAAAAAAATATTTTTCATTTTGTTTGTTTATTAGTAAATTATTGTAAACTTTTCTAAAATATATTTAGTTGCATTAGGCCTAAATTAAATTGCGCTTGTTATAATAAGGTTAGGTAAGTTTTCTAAATTTTTTTCGTTCAAAATTATTAATTTTTACATTAACATAAATGAAAAAAAATATCTTTAAATATATAAGATTTTTTTTAGAAAGGACTTAATTTTAATTGAGTTCTTGTTAATTAACCAGTTTTACCTATTCGGCACGACATTATATATATATATATATATATATATATATATATATATATATATATATATATATATATATATATATATATATATATATATATATATATATATATATATATATATATATATATATATATATATATACTATATATATATATATATATATATATATATATATATATATATATATATATATATATATATATATATATATATATATATATATATATATATATATATTGTGATGTAGTTAGTGAGGTCCAGCTAATTACTCACACCTTACTTTGGCAAATAGGTGTCAGCCACGCCTCCATGCTTAAGCCTCAGGTCTTTTGTTCTTGCCTGGCGTCAGGTCGTAACACGTGGTCTACACCTTATGGGAAAGGGGGATGCTTTGAGCACCATATAAGGTCATGAAAACGACTAGAGGAGACAGAGAGGTGGGTGACAGGTCCGGTGAGGAGAGCTGTGGACAGCGGGTGTGCAGTGGGCCACGCGTTGTGAATCTCGGGTCAGCTGGTTGGTGAATTAAGAGTGAGTATAAGTCCGTGTTACTGATAACATCTACCCTTACCCCTGGTAATAAGTCTCATAGGTCAATGATTATTGTATGTAATTCTCCGTCAGGATATAATGTATTCTCGCTCTTTATGTTATTAAGTAAACGATAGCCATAGTTCCCATTTTTATTTGTACCTTCTTATGCTATTCCCTATTTTGTTAAGCTCTGGGATAATACAGGAGACGGGCTCACTTGCTGGGATACCTCAGGCAGAGTGGGTACAGCTCTCACAATATATATATATACATATATTTTTTTTTCAACAAGTCGGCCGTCTCCCACCGAGGCAGGGTGACCCAAAAAGAAAGAAAATCCCCAAAAAGAAAAATACTTTCATCATCATTCAACATTTTCACCACACTCATACATAATCACTGTCTTTGCAGAGGAGCTCAGATACGACAGCTGAGAATAAGTATATATATATATATATATATATATATATATATATATATATATATATATATATATATATATATATATATATATATATATACTAGGAATTCGCAAGAGCAGGCGAAATATTCACAAACTGATCTCTGGCCGACGGAGACTCGAACCTACGAACCTCATGATGACAAGGTACGCAGTGCTTTACCGACCTTACCACACTGGTCCAATACCTTGGCATCCAGCTCACGCTAGACGTTGATCCAAGGCAGCCAGCTTTCAGGCAGGTGGCTTACAGCTTTCATCTCATCCCCTGCATGCATCGACACAACTAGAGATTTTACAATGCTAGGAATTCGCAAGAGCTCTGCTCTTGCTCTTGCAATTCTAGCATTATATATATATATATATATATATATATATATATATATATATATATATATATATATATATATATATATATATATCTTATTCTCAGCTGTCGTATCTGAGCGCCTCTGCAAAGACAGTGATTATGTATGAGTGAGGTGAAAGTGTTGAATGATGATGAAAATATTTTTCCTTTTGGGGATTTTCTTTCTTTTTGGGTCACCCTGCCTCGGTGGGAGACGGCCGACTAAGTTCTACGCCATTCAACTTATAAGTGCTTGGGTTATGGACACTCCCGAGCTTCAGAACCTTGCATTTATCTACATTGAACTGCATCTGCCACTTTTCTGACCACGAATTGAGTTTGTCTAAATCTTCCTGAAGTTCCCTGACATCTACGTTTGAATAAATTATCCTACCTATCTTCGTGTCGTCGGCGAATTTGCTCATATCACTAGTAATTCCCTCATCAAGGTCATTGATATATATTACAACAACAACGGGCCCAAGACTGATCCCTGTGGAACACCACTTGTTACAGATCCCCACTCGGATTTAACCCCATTTAAGCACACTCTCTGCTTCCTATTGGTGAGTTATGATTCGATCCATGACAGCACTTTTCCCCCAATTCCATGAGCTGCCACTTTCCTTAACAGTCTCTGGTGCGGTACTCTATCAAAAGCCTTACTAAAGTCTAAATAAACAATATCGAATTCTTTATCGTGATCAACAGCCTCAAAAGCTTTACCGAAGAAAGTTAATAAATTAGTTAGGCAGGAACGGCCCCTCGTGAATCCATGCTGAGTATCGTTAATCAAATTATGTTTATCGAGATGGTTTCTTATAATATCAGCTATAATTGACTCTAGTAATTTGCCTACAATTTACGTCAGGCTTATTGGGCGGTAATTTGACACCCTCTGAAAATTTGACACCCTCTGAAAATTCTATCCAGACAGACTCTGTATGCATTATTTTAGACTTTATACCCACTTTTATGCAACAATTTAAATGATCACGAACATAGAGTGCCACACCACCCCCCTTCCCGATATTTCTGTCTACTTGGAACAATTTAAAACCCTGGATGTGACATTCAGCTGCATGTCCCGATTTTTCATATTAAACCAGTCTCAGTTATTGCAAAAACATCAATATTACCCGCACTTGCAACTAATCTCAACTCGTCCATCTTATTCCTAGCACTACGACTATTGGTGTAATATACATTTAAAGACCCTACTTTCACTTTACCCTTCCTGCTCATTTCTGTTTTTCCACTATACCTATTACTGTCCTTGTCACCTAGTGCCACTGACTTTCCAGTATCAACCTTATTCTGTCTATTACTAGTTTTCTTAGAACTCATAATATTAATACACTGGGATTTCACTGTTTTCCCCCAAAACCCATACCACTAACTTTTTCTAGTTTAAAGCCCTAACAGCTCCCTCCACTGCAGTTGCCAGTGCCCCACCCCAGACCTGGATAAGTGAACCCCATCCCTGGCATACATGTCATTTCTACCATAGAAGAGGTCCCAGTTGTCAATGAATGTTACTGCATTTTCTTTACAGTATTTGTCCAGCCAGCAATTGACACCAATTGCCCTGGACAGCCATTCATCTCCAACTCCTCTCCTTGGCAAAATACCACATATGACAGGGTTCCCACCCTTCTTCCTAATTATGTCTATTGCTGACCTATACCTGCTAGTCAGGTCCTCACTCCTACGTCTGCCAACATCGTTGCCTCCAGCACTGAGACAGATAATAGGATTGCTCCCATTACCTCTCATGATGTCGTCCAGACGGCTAACAATATGCTCCATCCCAGCCCCAGGAAAGCAAACCCTCTGTCTCCTACTTCTATCTTTCAAGCAGAAGGCCCTATCCAAGTACCTAATCTGACTATCCCCAACAAGAACAATGTTCTTACCTTCCTTGGTGTCGTTCGTCGTGATGTTCCTAGTAGTCGACTCACATTCATCGGGTAGCACGGAGAATCGGTTCGATGTTTCCACAACAGGTTCCTGGTTCTTCGTTGATTCTACCTCTCCATCCGTCCTCTTGATCTTTAACTTTGTCCCATGCATTCCAGCCACTGTCCAGGTTCCTTTCTTAGCTTGAGGATTCTCAACAGGAGGATTACTACGAATCCTCTTGTTTTCCTCAGTCAGTCGCTGTATCTCAAGCTTAGCTACCCTCAGTTCTACCTTCAGCTGCTGGTAGAGTAGCTCAAGAGAGCTGCCATTTTCTTTAACAGTCTCTGGTGCGGTACTCTATCAAAAGCCTTACTAAAGTCTAAATAAACAATATCGAATTCTTTATCGTGATCAACAGCCTCAAAAGCTTTACTGAAGAAGGTTAATAAATTAGATAGGCAGGAACGGCCCCTCGTGAATCCATGCTGAGTATCATTAATCAAATTATGGTTATCTAGATGGCTTCTAATAATATCAGCTATAATTGACTCTAGTAATTTGCCTACAATTGACGTCAGGCTTATTGGGCGGTAATTTGACGGTAGTGACTTGTCCCCTGCTTTAAAAATAGGAATTACATTAGCCATCTTCCACATATCAGACACTACACCTGTTTGAAGAGATAAATTAAAAATGTTAGATAATGGTTCACAGAGTTCCATTTTGCATTCCTTAAGAACCCTTGCAAAAAGCTCATCAGAACCCGGCGATTTATTTTGTTTCAGTTGGTCTACTTGTTTCATAACCATTTCGCTAGTGACTGTGATATTACATAATTTATCTTCTTCTGGGCCTCTGTAAAAATTAATTACTGGGATATTATTAGTGTCTTCCTGTGTGAAAACAGAGATAAAATAATTATTAAAAATAGAGCACATATCAGTAAGATGTCAGTAAGATGCCCAGAGATATTTTTAAGGGGACCTATCTTATCTCTAACTTTTGTTCTATAAACCTGGAAAAAAACTTTTTGGGTTAGTTTTTAAATCCCTAGCAACTTTAATTTCATAGTCCCGTTTAGCTTTTCTTATCCCATTTTTAACGTTCCTCTTAATGTCAGTATACTGATTTATAAGATGACCCTCACCTCTTTTTATGCGCCTATAAATTCCTTTCTTCTGCCCTAAAAGATATTTGAGCTTATTATTCATCCATTTTGGGTCATTTCTACTTGATCTAATTTCTTTATACGGGATAAATGTTCTTTGGGCAGCCTGTATAGTGTTAAGAAAACTGTCATATTGATACCTCTCTTCGTTACCCCAGTCCACAGATTATAAGTCCATTATAATCTGCTAAGCGAAAATCTGGGACCGTTACTGAATTATCCCTACTATCATACATCCATTCAATGCTAAAGGTAATTGACTTGTGGCCGCTTGAGCCGAGTTCCTCTGTAATTTCTAAATTATTAACAAAGGTTTCCTTGCTTGCCAGAACCAAGTCAAGTAGGTTATTTCCCCTTGTAGGTTCTGTCACAAACTGCTTCAAAAAACAATCCTGAACTACTTCTAAAAAGTCGTTAGATTCTAAATTCCCTGTCAAGAAATTCCAATCAATCTGACTAAAGTTAAAGTCCCCTAGAATTACTACGTTATCGTGCATTGTGGCCTTAACAATTTCCTCCCAAAGTAGTCTCCCTTGTTCCCTATCTAAGTTTGGAGGACGGTAAATCACGCCTAAAATCAATTTTTTCACACCCCTAGATTACGCAGCTCAGTTCTGGTCTCCATATTACAGAATGGATATTAATTAGTTAGAAAACATTCAGCGTAGAATGACTAAATTATTACATAGCATTAGAAATCTTCCGTATGAAGAAAGATTGAAGACGAAGAATGAGGGGAGACATGATCGAGGTATACAAGTGGAAAATGGGTATTAACAAAGGGGATATAAATAAGGTCTTGAGGATATCTCTCCAAGAGAGAACCCGCAATAATGGATTCAAGTTGGATAAGTTTAGATTTAGAAAGGATATAGGAAAGTATTGGTTTGGAAATAGGGTAGTTGATGAGTGGAACAGTCTGCCTAGTAGGGTTATTGAAGCTAGGACCTTGGGTAGTTTCAAATTTAGGTTGGATAAATTCATGAGTGAGAGGGGTTGGATTTGAGTGGGACTTGTACATGAAGTAAATAGAATGATTCAAAGCTTATTTCTTGGGCAGCATTGAAAATTAGGTTGAGCAAATATTCTGTTAGTGGGATGGATTGTGAAGGAC
>WNWK01004069.1:0-97500 GCA_009830355.1 Cherax destructor
GGTGAGTACAATTAGGGAGACACACACACATATATATATATATATATATTATGTGTGTGTGTGTTGTGTGTGTGTGTGTGTGTGTGTGTGTGTGTGTGTGTGTGTGTGTTTAGAATATATATATATATATATATATATATATATATATATATATATATATATATATATATATATATATATATATATCAGTCAGCAGGACTCGATACTGCTACTGAGACAGACAAGATTCCCAGGCAGAGCTCTAATCCATTCGGCCACATAAGCTGGGCAGCCTGGTTCACAAGCCATGTTTCTTTCCCAACCCGGGCATATCAGTGAAACTCAAGCATGGATTCAAGCTATTTCAATCTCCTCCTGTATGTCATAGGTAAAACTTGCGATTTTGGCTTAAATAGCAACGCTCTTCTTTCCGAATACGGCAAGTGAAAATTTGTGTATACAAAAATTTCGCACAAATCATGTGTTAATACCAGTAAATAATCAGTGCTGTGCGAACAATCCATCCTGAAGTGTCTACTACCACTCCAGCCAAGAGCACCCTCTTGGGAGCACCACTGGGTAATCAGGCCATCGACACAGTCCTCAAGGACAAATTGAATGACCTGAAGAGAATGGAGGAGAGAATAAGAGATCTCGATGTCCATGATGCCCTGTATCTCCTCACTCTGCCAAGATTCACTTACTTCCTGAGGTGCGCACCCTCTTTTGACAACCCAGCACTCAACGAATATGACTCACTCCTGAGATCAATCTTTAAGAAGGCACTGAATCTGTCACTGGAAGATCAGCAATGGGATCAGGCAACCCTCCCAGTGCAACTGGGAGGTATAGGGGTGCGCAAAGCAACGTGTTTGGCTTCCAGTGGACTAGTCAAGGAGAATATCCCCGAACGCTTGAGAGGTGTGGTAGGAGCTCAAAACTCCAGGTTCATTGAAGCAGCCGTGTGGTGGGACACCCTTGCAGACTCTTCCAGAAGACCAGCTCCTCCCAAAGAGCACAAACAGTCCCACTGGGACAAACCGATCATGGAAAAAATCGCCAAACACAATGCTCACCAACGCTTCTGGAAAGAATAAAGCTCGTCTCCTAGCGGTGAAGGCACTACACTCAGGAGATTTCCTTCTAGCTGTTCCCAATTCCTCTCTGGGGACTCGACTCGACCCACAGGCCATTCGGATTGGTGTTGCTCTTCGCCTAGCCGCACTCACACTCACCGAACATAGGTTTATTTGGGCAGGGCGACAGCTGATCAATTCGGACTTCAGAAGGGAAGTATGCTAGACATGAGGAGGTCAATGACATCATGAAGAGAAGTCTCGCCACAACCCGTTGCCCAGCTCAACGGGAACCCCAAGTACAGAGGTCTGACAGAAGTCAAAAGCGTCCTGATGGAGCCTCTAAGCTACCCTGGAAGGATGGTAAGCAGATTGCCTGGGACTACACCTGTGCCGCCACATTGGCAGACACCTACTTGCCATACTCCATAGCTGAAGGGGGTAGAGCTGCCAGCTACAGGGAGACCCAGAAGACCCGCAAATATGAAGGCCTTCCCCCTTGCTGTAACTTCATCCCAATAAGGGTCGGAGACCCTTGGAGCATGGGGCAAGTGTGCTATAAAGTTCCTCAAAGAGCTGAGTGAAAAACTCATCATATAAACCAAGGATCACAGGGCGGCCAACTTCCTCTTTCAGAGACTCAGTGTTGCGATCCAGAGGGGAAAGGCTTGTAGCATTCTGTTCACGCGGCCCACCGCCGTGGGAGCTGGACGAAGTATTCGAGATGTAGCTCTGAGATGTTAGCTATGTTGTTTTACTCCCTATTTTATTTTTGCCAGTGTATTTTGTCTTTAAATAAAGTCTACATAGAATATAGAATATAGGGGGTGGTAGGAGAAAATAATATTCAAACGGCTCCGGGGAAAACCTTGAGTTTTCCCTGAAGTAAGTTTATTCTTTTCTCTGAGGATGAGGGTCCCCAGCACAGTTCCAGAGGTGGTACCTCCCTATATATATATATATATATATATATATATATATATATATATATATATATATATATATATATATATATATATATATATATATATATATATATATATATATATATATGTATGTATTTAATCAAATATATCTGCGACCAGCCGGAGATCGAACCCGTGACATTTAGTCTCCTGGGACCCTAGCTAACCTCCCGTCGCCTTAGTCCACTGCACCACCATACTACAAGGAGTTGGGAGGTTAGCTAGGTTCCCAGGAGGCCAGCTAAATGTCCCGAGTTCGATCCCCAGCTGCTCGCAGTATCTCTATTTGTTTAAAAATACACTTCGTTCTGTGGATGCATTAATATGTGTACTACTCGTGAGACCGGTATACAAACGGGAGGAGAATGAAATCAGTTCCTGTAGTAGTTCTCGGTCCACGAATTGTACCATCTACACCCCTCCTGGGATGGTTTAAGAGTGTGACCTGAGAGGTGGTCGAAAGATTATAAAGGTGGAAGAGTGACCTCATAGGTGTGTCATCAAGGATATATGCACCGACAGGTGTATGTCTCTCTGTGTATATACTCTGAGAGTTTATGTTAATCCCTAAAATAGTACCTGGTGATGTGCAGGCTACATGCAACATTAATGACCCTCGTGCAGTCGAATGGCTTTAATCCCAGTTAACGAAGCAACTGTGAGGGTAGTTTGTGGAGGAGCAACACAGAAAATGAGTAGATTTCTAGGCTGTCCTTCCCCTCCTGTTCTTAGTTAATCAGTGTGTTAAGTAGCAACTTAAGTTTCAGACCTATCGACTGTATATGGGTCATTAAGGATTCCCTCCCCTCTAAATTTAACATTAGCATTTGAAGTATTTCTTCCACAATGCCGTGTTTACAAACGCAGATATCAAGCAAACATACTTGTAAATGTGTGTTGTATTGTTTTTCATGGAACACTCATCTCGTGAATTATTTAGTATAAGAAGTAGCGTAGACTCGGCCCTACGTTTGCTAATCACAGCCCTGGCTCTAAGCAGTCAATAAGTGCGTTAAATATTTGTGTAGCACTTGAGCACAATACGAAAAATCTCAGAGAAAGACAATAATCTCTAATTGCCCAATAATTTTCTCGTGGCTCCGTTAGACTCCTCAACACCAGAATCAAAACTCGAAATTCCGGTTCTGTACTTCATAATTTGCACAGCATACGACGATAGTGTCGTGCGGCCTCTGACGTCACCCGCGGTGTAGTGTTTACACTCTGGAGTACGTTCATCTGTTTACAACTATTATGTTTATGAATGGGTTCACTTTGCTTAACTTACTAAACAAAAAGAGTAGTCGAAATTAAACCGAGACAGCATATGGGAGATCTAAACATGCTAACATAAAATTTAGGACAGGAATATTGAAAATATTGATCTAGCCTAAAAGTAATTCAAACACATATATGTGTATACTGACTCAGCTCCGGGGAGAAACTTCTTGAGTTTTCCCTCAGGTACGTTTATTCTCTTTGGGATTTGAACCCGAGTTGTCTAGGGAGCCATCAGGAAGCTAGCTTAACTCTCGACGCCCTGGACCACTACACCACCATGCTACAAGATGTAGGTGTCCAGTGAGAACACTAGACATGTTTCCACCTAACCCCAGGAACATTCCGGGGAGTGGTAAGCTCAAGAACTAATTTCTTTCTCCTCCCGTTTGGATACCAGTCTCACAAGCTGTACACAAATTAATGAATCCACAGAAACAAGTTGTTTAAAGCAAAGAACATACTGCGATTGGCCGGGATTTGAACCCGAGTTGTGTAGCCAACCTCCCGGGATGCTAGCTAAACTCTCGACGACCCTACGAACCACTAAGCATAATTTTGAGAGAAATCCATTACCTTAAAGAAAAAGAATTTTGGCAGAAGAAATTTTGTTACTTTTAAACCAAAATTAGTACATGTTTGTTAGTTTGAAAATATTGTTGACAATTCCAGCTACTTTAGCGTCAGCAGAAAGATCTTCTAGCAAACTCTGATATATCAAAAACATTTTAAGGTCTACTATGTCTCAAACCAGACTTGTTGTATTAGCAAGACTGAATATCATGCAACAAAGGATTTTGAATTATTAACAGAACTGCGTCTGGCCAGGACTCGATCCTGCGTTCTCATGCCCAGCCCTGTGATAACAGAACCCACTGGATATGCACTGAGAGATATACACCTCTCAGCATATCCGTGTGTGTTTGTGACAACACTGCTACTACCCGGAGGATCGAACCCGTGTTGTTTTAACCCGCCTCATGGCGAGCGAAAATTCACGATGCTCTAAACTACTGGCCATACAATCCTACAAACAACATGAGCCTAGCGAACTAGGCTTGCTTCATGATGCGAGGACATACGATGTACGATGGTGTGGGTGTCTCAGAGCTAATTTCATTCTATTCCCCGTTTGGTGTACAAGCCAAACGGGAAGTAGAATGGAATTAACTCTGAGGCAACCACACCATTTTATATCCTCGTATCATGAAGCAAGCTTAGTTCGCTAGGCTCAAGTTATTCGTAGGATTGTATGGCCTAGTGGTTTAGAGCGTAATGAATCCTCGCTCGCTATGATATATATATATATATATATATATATATATATATATATATATATATATATATATATATATATATATATATATATAATATATATATATATATTCACCACTGCGCTAGCCGGATAATCGAACCCGTGTTGTTTTAGTTCCCGTCATAGCGAGCGAGGATTCATTACGCTCTAAACCACTAGGCCATACAATCCTACGAATAACTTGAGCCTAGCGAACTAAGCTTGCTTCATGATACGAGGATATACAATGGTGTGGTTGCCTCAGAGTTAATTCCATTCTACTTCCCGTTTGGCTTGTACACCAAACGGGGAATAGAATGAAATTAGCTCTGAGACACCCACACCATCGTATGTCCTCGCATCATGAAGCAAGCCTAGTTCGCTAGGCTCATGTTGTTTGTAGGATTGTATGGCCAGTGGTTTAGAGCATCGTGAATTTTCGCTCGCCATGAGGCGGGTTAAAACAACACGGGTTCGATCCTCCGGGTAGTAGCAGTGTTGCCACACACACAACACGGATATGCTGAGAGGTGTATATCTCTCAGTGCATATCCAGTGAGAGATTAATTTGATATTATTTAAAGATTAAAATAATTGTGATGTTAATGTACGGGTGAGTTGGAACCTTAATGACTCATTTGGAGCCAAGAGGCTTTAAATATAATAGACACAACAATGATCCCTGCGGTTGTCAATTTACCTTCCAGTAGTGAAGAACCACCTATGTTTGTGGACTCACGAGGCTGTAGAGAAGACAGGCAGATGGCACCACCACTCTCCTGCTTGCTGGAAGGCAGTCACCACCGACAGCAACTGTACACACAATTATCATGTCGATGCGTGCGTAAGGGTCACGGCTAATACCTTTTATAAGGAGACTCTCAGCTATAATTAATAAACCGCTTCTGTTGTGGGGATGTCATGCCATCCACGCTCCAGGCTGTGTTTGTGTTCGAGTGCGGTCATCTGTGTTCGTACAGCCCTTGGTGGCAGGTATACGTATTTTAAATAACAAAAAGGCACAATACCGGGACTGGAACAATTCACAAATAACCCACACATATAAGAGAGGAGCTTAATACGTCATAACTTTCTCTCTATACCTGGAGTATACCTGGAGAGGGTTTTGGGGGTCAACGCCCCCGCGGCTCGGTCTGAGACCAGCCCTCAGGTTAGGTAAGGTTTGTCAGGAAACAGGACAAGTGTTTCGTGACGCGGGTGTTAGTTATAATACCCGCAGCTGGAGATTTTGGTCGTCCGACGAGGCCTTCCACTGGCTTACCGGTCCACCCCTTTAAAAATAAGGTTATTGTGCTACGCCCAGTTATATTTGTTCGGATGTAATTAAACGTTAAGAGCATTGGAATATCGGCGACATTTCCCATTCATGAGTGCTTGAATATCTATATTTACTTGTTATTGTAAATACACCATTGTATATACACTATAATGTGGTCATCTCTCATTGTATATTTACTGAGATGTTCACATCTCTCACTGTGGTATAAACCTTGGTAATAAGTACCGACAAATTGTTTTAGAAAGACATGCAAATAACACCAGGACACATTTATGTGTCGCTCACATCTCACTCTCCGCCTATATATACACTGCCTTTTTAGCCTCTATATGTTAGAAGTGACCGAAACGTTTTCTTACTCATCTTTCTAAACCAATCTATCATTGTATATACACTGGGATGTGGTCATCTATCATTGTATATACACTGGGATGTGGTCATCTATCATTGTATATACACTGGGATGTGGTCATCTATCATTGTATATACACTGGGATGTGGTCCTCTATCATTGTATATACACTGGGATGTGGTCATCTATCATTGTATATACACTGGGATGTGGTCCTCTATCATTGTATATACACTGGGATGTGGTCCTCTATCATTGTATATACACTGGGATGTAGTAATCTCTTACGGTATACACTGAGAGTTTACACGATGTTAGTGTACAGGTAAACTGCGGTGCTAATGCCTTCGTTCACTCGGCAGTTTTTGAACCTAAAAGAAACTCAATTTTCCGAGTAAGTGTTTCAACAATATTTGAAGTGTTTATCTTATGAGAATCAATTCCTTTCTTTTTACCGCAAATACGAAAAATGAAACTAAACTGATCTTTTAAATTAATATATTTAGTCACTAAGGAAACACGACATTTCAATTTGTATAAAGAGTGTGTAAGAGAGTAGAAGAACCACCACCACACACACAGGGAATGTAAGAAAGCCATTGTTGTTCTCAGGGTGGTCACGAAGTGGAGTGACCCGGACGAAAACGTGGTAGAGGCGTGTTCCATACATAGTTTGAAGACTGTGTATGATACAGTCCACGAAGTTATGAGGTATATAAACCCGGCGAGCTGCCAATTAAAAGGATGAGCTATGAGCTCAAACTTGACCTCTGCATCCATAAAGAGGCAATTATACACGCAAAAAAAAAAAAAAAGGTAAGAAGGAGGATTTATAAGGAATAACCAGGAAGTATGCTAAGAGCTAAACAAAAGATTTAAGGAGGTATTCCCAGATGAAACGGAAACATTACCAGAGAATCGAAGAGGAAGAGAGTCACAACAAATACTAAGCACGATACACACATGGAAATGAATGGTATAAAATACCGACACAATGGAAAAATAAACACATAAGCAGTATAATGTGATCCTTTATTGACAACGTTTCGCCCAAGCAGTGGGCTTTATCGAGTCACAGACAGATCTGTCTGTGACTCGATAAAGCCCACTGCGTGGGCGAAAAGTTGTCAATAAAGGATCACATTATACTGCTTATGTGTTTATTTTTCCACGATACACACAACAGAAGAGGTGAAGAAACTGCTGGGTGAGCTAGATACCTCGAAGGCAAAAAGCCAAGACAACATTTCTCCTTTCGTTCTCGGAGAGGAAGCAGCACTTTGTGAACCTTCAGCAGCGATCTTCAACAAATCAAATGATGCAGGACAACTGCCAGAAGTGTGGAAGGCAGCAAATGTAATTCCAATAATTAAATACGGGAAGAGACAAGCACCACTAACCTACAGACCTGTCACTGACGTGCACTGCATGCAAGGTTATGACAGAAATAGGTAGTGGAGCACCTGGGTAGAGGCGGGTTCATAACAACAACCAGGATGGTGTCCTGTTTCACAAATCTGCTAGATTTGTGTGGCAAGACAATGAAAGTATGGGAGAGGAATAGACGGATTGTATATTTTTGGACTGTTCGATACAATTCTGCACAAGAGACTGCTAAAGACTGCTAAAGAGTCTGCTAAAGAAGCAGACAATAACAGCAGGGAAGACTCTGCAGTGGATCAAGGAATACTTAACAAGAAAGAGACAATGAGGTGTTGTCCGAGAGGAGGTGCCAGAATGGGCAAGTGTAACGAGTGGGGTTCCACAAAGGTAGGTACTAGGGACAGTATTATTTCTTGTGTTCTTAAGCAACATGGCGAAAGAAATTGAATCAAAGGTGTCTCTTCACGAATGATGTGAAACTAATGAGAATATAAAAAGAAGCAGACAAGAAAATACTACAGATGGATCTGGACAAGCTGTCTGACTGGTCTGACAAGTGACTATTGAAATTTAACTCGAACAAATATTAAGTAGGGAAAATCAGGGTAAAGAGAAGAAGACTGAAAATTGAGTACATTTTTGGGTGACAAAGGCTGCAAATATTCCTCATAGAGAAGGACCTCGAAGTGAGCATAGTTTTGAGCATATCACCAAGGCTCACATCAGCTGAATAACCTCAACAGCAAACGTGAGACTGGCAAATCTAAGGTTAGTTTTCAAGAAACTCAATAAGGAGTCATTAACGTCACTTTACACGGCATAAGTCAGGCCCATCTTGGAATAAGCATCAATAGTGTGGAATCCACACCTGATTAAGCACGTCAAGAAGCTGTTGAAAGTGCAGATGGTTGCAACTAGAGTAGTCATGGAGCTGAGGGATACGAACTGTGATGCCAGACTAAATGAACTAAACATAATGACAGCAGAGGACAGAAGAACCAGGAGTGACATGATTACGACGTACAAAATACTGAGAGGAATTGATGCGGCGGATAAGAACAGAATATTCGAAAAGCAGATGAGTCACAGTGATGCTAAGAAATATTCCTTTAACTTTAGTGGTCATGAAGTGGAACAACCTAGACAGCAAAGTGGTAAAGGAAGGATCCATACATAGTGTTAAGAACAAGTATGACAGTGGTCACCCTGTCAGAAGATAGAGGCGGAAAAGGCGAGGCCAGGAGCTGAGACTGGATTCCCTGCAACCATATACAGATGAGTATATTCAAACACACATACACACAGTTCCTCACAAGAGATTAGTGCAGAAGCTAGAGGATCAGGCACGCATAACAGGAAAGGCACTGCAATTGATCAGAGAATACATGACAGGAAGACAACAACGAGTCATGGTACGTGACGAGGTGTCAGAGTGGGCGCCTGTGACGAGCTGGGTTCCACAGGGGTCAGTACTAGGACCTGTGCTGTTTTTGGTATATGTGAATGACATGACGTAAGGGATAGACTCAGAAGCGTACCTGTTTACAGATGATGTGAAATTAATAAGGATAATTAAATCGGATGAGGATCAGACAGGACTACAAAGATACCTAGACAGGCTGCAAGCCTGGTCCAGCAACTGGCTCCTTGAATTTAACTCTGCCAAAAACAAAATCATGAAGATCGGGGAAAGGCAAAGAAGACCGCAGACAAAGTACAGGCAAGGTGGCCAAAGACTGCAACCCACACTCAAGGAAATGATCTTGGGGTGAGTATAATACCGAGTACATCTGAGGCGCACATCAACCAGATAACTGTTGCAGCATATGGGCGCCTGGCAAACCTGATACCTCAGTAAGAAATTGTTCAAGACTCTGTACACCGTGTATGCAGCACCAATTTGGAGTATGCAGCAACAGTTTGGGACCAACACCAGGTCAAACACGTCAAGAAATTAGAGAAAGTGCAAAGGTTTGCAACAAGACTAGTTCTATAGCTAAGTGGAATGCCCTACAAAGAAAGGTTAAGGGAAATCGGCCTGACGACACTGGAGGACAGGAGGGTTATGGAAGACATGATAACGACATACAAAATACTGCGAGGAATTGAGAGGGTGGACAGAGACAGGATGTTCCAGAAATGGAACACAGAAACAAGAGGTCACAATTGGAAGTTGAGAACTCAGATGAGTCAAAGAGATGTTAGGAAGTATTTCTTTAGTCATATAGTTATCAGGAAGTGGAATAGTCTGGCAAGTGACGTAGTGGAGGCAGGAAAAATACATAGTTTTAAGACGAGGTATGATAAAGTTCATGGAGCAGGGGGAGAGAGAGGACTCAGTAACGATCAGTGAAGAGGCGGGGCCAGGAGCTATGAATCGACCCCTGCAACAACAAATAGGTGAGTACACACACACACACACTACTCCACCTATGCTTCACAGTTTCACATTAAGAATCTCGTCCAGGAGTCAAGGCGCCTCATTGGTTATTCTCAGAGGTGTGTCTCTTGAGCATGCAGACAGCGCCTGGACGGGTCTCACACTAGCCCAGGTTATCACGACAGTAACTGAGGTAATTACCTGGGAGGTGACAAAGGTGTGGGCGTTCTGACCTTTCCTTCAAGGTCACCCACACCGTGTGATTGTGGTCGCCACCCCGTGTGATTGTGGTCGCCACCCCGTGTGATTGTGGTCGCCACACCATGTGAAGGAGTGAGGATGAGTACAGGGAAACTGAGATATTAATATTTTGATATTTTTAGAGAAGAGAGAGAGAGAGAGAGAGAGAGAGAGAGAGAGAGAGAGAGAGAGAGAGAGAGAGAGAGAGAGAGAGAGAGAGAGAGAGACAGACAGACAGACAGACAGACAGACAGATAATAATATTACTAGCACTGTTATTAGAAATAACAAAAGCAGCAGCAGCAGCAGTAACAGCAGCATCAGCACCAGCAATAGTAGTAGCAATAGTACTAGTAGTAGGTGCAGTTGTTGTAAACGTTTCTACTTAAGTAGATGCAAATCCCTTTCGATTTATCTAATTTTCCTTCCTGTTGCTTACCTCCCTCTCCTCTCTCCCTCTCCCTTTCTCTCTCAGAACTGCAGGAAAGCCGCTTGGCTTTATACTTGTAAACAGACTCTCTAGCAACATTATAGATGGGCTCCCTGGCCATGCTGACGTCACGTGACTCCCGTCGTGTAACCTGCTACCATTCGTATTAGTGGGTTCTGATAGAGTGATGATGGAAGCAAATGACAGTTGACTGTTATGCGGAGGCGTTATGATTGGTAAGTGTGGAGAAGGTGAAAATTAGGCACATTTGCAACATCTGGGCATCTTTATTGCAGACGTTTCGCCATCCAGTGGCTTTATCAATATAAATTCAAGGACATGACAACATAGAACTATATACAAAGATGGAATCAGTCTCGACCTTGGAGTTATGAGACCAAGAAACATTCAGTGAGAACAACTCAAGAAACACACTATCATAGCAACAGGAAAAAGATGGAGAGTAATCAGTGAAAGAACACTCAGTGAAAAGCACTATGAGAAAGCACTCAGTGATGAAAGAAGCCTCAGTGAGAACCCCAAGAAATGAGAAACAAGAACTCAGTGAGAAAAAGAAGCAACTCAGTGAGAAACAGAAGCAACTCAGTGAGAAACAGAAGCAACTCAGTGAGAAAAAGAAGCAACTCAGTGAGAAACAGAAGCAACTCAGTGAGAAAAAGAAGCAACTCAGTGAGAAACAAAGCAACTCGTGGGAAAGAAGCAATTTCAGTGTAGTGAAAGATGTAGCACTCAGTAGAAACAGAAGCAACTCAGTGAGAAAAAGAAGCAACTCAGTGAGAAACAGAAAATACATTTGGGCTTATTTGGATTTCACTTAAAGTCTGCACTGTAAATGCTCTACAATACTTATTTAGGGGAATAAAATATTCTTGTTTGATACGTGAAGTGTATGTCCTCTTAAATATGTGTGTGTGTGTGTGTGTGTGTGTGTGTGTGTGTGTCTCCCACACAGGAGTGTGGGAAGAACACGGAAATGTGGGTGAAGAGAACACGGGAGTGTGGGAGAGAACACGGGAGTATGGAAGATAACATGGGAGTGTGAGAGAGAACACGGGAGTGTGGGAAAGAACACGAGAGTGTGGATGAGAACACGGGAGTGTGAAAGAGCACATGGGGGTGTGGGAGGGAACACGGGAGTATGGGAGAGAACACAGGAGTGTGGGAGAGAATATGGGAATGTGGGAGAGAGATCCTTCATCCAAGCATCCATCAGGGAGACCATCCATCCCAGCATCCATCAGAGAGGTCATCCAGAGGTCATCCATCTTAACATCCATCAGAGAGATCATCCATCCTAACATCCATCACAGAGGTCATCCATTCCAGCATCCTTCATAGAGATCATTCATCCTAGGATTCATCAGAGTGAGATCATCCGTCCCAGCATCCGTCAGAGAAGTCATCCATCCTAGCATCCATCAGAGAGATCATTCATCCTAGCATCCATCAGAGAAGTCATCCACCCCATCATCCATCACTGAGATCACCCATCCCAGCATCCATCAGAGATCATCCAGTCTAGCATCCATCAGATATATCCATGCCAGCATCCATCAGAAAGGTTATGCATCCCAACATCTATCAGACATATCATCCATCCCAGCATCCATCAGAGAGGTCAACCATCCCAGCATCCAATAGACATACCATCTATCCCAGCATCCATCAGAGAGGTCATCCATCCCAGCATCCATCAGAAAGGTCATTCATCCCAACATCCATCAGACATACCATCCATTCCAGCATTCATCAGAGAGGTCATCCATCCTAGCATCCATCAGAATAGTCATCCATCCCAGCTATCTATTAGAGATTTCATCCATCAAAGAGAGATCATCCATCCCAGAATCCATAAAAGATATCATCCATCCCAGCTTCCATCAGAGAGGTCATCCATCCCAGCATCCATCAAAGAGATAATTCATCCTATCATCCATCAGAGAAATCATCCATCGCAGCAGCCATCAGAAATGTCATCCACCCCAGCTTCCACCAGAGAGGTCATTCATCCTTGCATCCATTAGAGAGGTCATCCATTCCATCATCAACCAGAGAGGTTGTTCATCCTTGCATCCATTAGAGAGGTTAGCCATTCCAGAAACCATCAGAGAGGTCATCCATCCTAGCATCCATCAGAGAGGTCATCCTACCCAGCATCCATCAGAGAGGTCATACATCCTAGCACCCATCAGAGAGGTCATCCATTCCAGCATCCATCAGAGAGGTCATCCTTCCTAACATCCATCCCAACATCCATCAGAGAGGTCATCCATCCCAACATCCATCAGAGAGGTCATCCATCCCAACATCCATCAGAGAGGTCATCCATCCCAACATCCATCAGATAGAGAGGTCATCCATCCCAGCATCCGTCAGAGAGGTCATCCGCTTCACCACAACTCTGCCTGCTCAAGTGCCAAGATTCAATACCACCCTAACCAAAAAAATATATCAGATCAGAGCCTCGCATCACGAATTTTCTTACGAGCTCAAGGTTGATGAAATTCTGGGCGGAGAATTTCACCACCACTCTCGGAGTTCATGTAGTTTACAAGGACTTCCGGCTGTGAACCGTGAAATATTTGACCTGCAACTTAAGTAAAATGCAGCGTCAATGTTATTACTATCAGATTCACTCTTTGCTGAAGAGCTGTCTTCATCTTGACGGACTTAGAATGCATCGAGCAGTGTGTTGCTTCCTTGCAACCTGTTGCTGCTGTTCACCTAGAGGTAAACAGGTGCTAGTCGACAGCTGTGGACCGTATCTAGTGAGCTGGTAGGATACATCGAACAAGGATGAACTTTGATAAGAGCCAATGTAGGATAACAGCGCTTACACTGTAAATAAGCTGAGGTCAAATAACAACTCTCAGCCTGTAAAAGAGATGAGATAGGATAACAGCTTAGTCTGCAAATTCAACGGTGCTAACAAACACAAAATGTTATCGTTAAGTTAAATATCTCATTACGATATAGGGAAAATATGAAAGTTATTTTTATTTATTGTTACACGAAACGTCGCTAGGCTGTGATAGGTCACTCACAGAGGAACTCACAATGAAGAATGAAATGATTGGACGACAGAAGGACGCGAGAGAGAGGGGTAATGAGACGGGAGACGGGGAGGAAAGGGTTACGAGGAAGGTGGAGTGCTAAGAAAGGTGTTGAGACAGACGAAATGGAAAAGATATGATGGAACAGACGGACAGAAATTCTACGATAGATGAATGGAGTTGACGAGAAAGGTAGATACAGATGGGACAGGTGAATAGAGGTGATGTGACAGGTGAATAGAGGTGATGGGACTGATGGATAGAGGTGTAGGACAGGTGGATAGAAGTGATGGGACACTGAAAGAGGGATGCAACGTCCCAGGAAGTAGAGGCGCAAACTGGAGGAATGGTATACAGATAGTTGTAATGGGAAAAATAATTACCCAAAGCTCACATATAATAAATTTAGGAACACATATATTATTCCAAGCCTAACACATAACATTCCCTGGAAAGGCAATAATATTCGAGTCAAGGTTATACACATCGAAAAGTGTGTATTTCTCTTGTGTATATACACTGAGAGTTTACTTTAAACCCTATTTTGGAGAGTAAAGAATCTTCGGCTGGTGTAGTTTAGGTGACGTGTAGACTTAATGACCCTCGTGTAGTTTACAACACTGAATCCTGATAAATCAACTAATATTTGAAGAATTTATTTTACCCATACACTTATTGTTTTTCCACACCTGTGAGTGGCGCAATTTATGCTATACCTATGTCAGGTTTAATTAAGATATTAGCATACTTGTAATATGTGTAGAGGATACCACACATGTCAGGTGTAAGAACTGCCATACTTGTGTCAGGTGTACAGTAGATAGTGTCACACTTGTGTCAGGGGTACAGTAGATAGTGTCACACTTGTGTCAGGGGTACAGTAGATAGTGTCACACTTGTGTCAGGTGTACAGTAGATAGTGTCACACTTGTGTCAGGGGTAGGGGCCGCAGGGAAAGTCTTGAGCAGGTGTCAAGGAGGGCCAAGAGTCTCCACTGTAAACCATCATGTCAAGTCAGTTGTCTGAAACAGAGAAATAGCGGAGACAAGTAGAGAAAGTGGAAAAGAGAAGAGAAAAATAAGAGAGACCTTCTGAATAGGCGGAAGGGAAAATGTAAAGAAAAAAGAAGAAAGAATAGGGGAAAGAAAACGACGGGGGAGAGAGATGAGAGAGATATAACGGTGGAGAGACACTTGCACTTCAGCATTTATTTATAAAAGGAAGAAAACCTTAGTCTCCAGGCAAGAATTAAATTTCATATTACAGTATTTGTAGTCTACGATACCGACAAGTTGATGGATAAGACACATGTACAACACTTCGATATATTTATTTGCAGAGAAATAAAATATACCGAAAGATACCTTAGTGCTGTACAAGTGTCTTATTTATTAAGCATCATTTGGTACATTAATATCTGCCTAGAGAAGTATAAGGTAAGTTTAGGTTTCTACTGATAAAACGTGGTTTCTAGACACCGAGACAGGAGCTGGTGTGTGAATGAAAGGAAGTGACTCTACAATGATTACGAAGAATCACTCTGGGAGCCGAGAAAGTCAGGCAGGTGAGAAACTGACAGCGCTGTCCATCTTGTTCTTGTTCTACTGCAGAAGCTGCAAAACTTTAAACAACGATCAACCTCACTCCAACCACTCTCTTGGCTGGTAACACAATGGTTGACGATACCGACAGTATGTAAATAAGACATAAACATGCGGGTTATGGTATAACCGGCGATATGTGTCTCATTTACACACTGTCTTGGCAGGCCGCCCCATCCAGTCTGCGACGTAAAGACCAGGTAGAGAACAGCATGAAGTGCCCTGACCAGGTTATCGTCAGGAGTAGAGATAGCTATACCTACTTCATCCCTCTGGGATATAACTGTTTCTTGTTACAAATAACTAACACTACTACCTGACCTATATTGAGTCTTGCCATGACCTGATTGGGCTTGTCATTTCACCAAGACTTTCAAGACCCCGAAAGATTCTGGTGGCCTTACTTTTATGCACATGGCCAGTGTTCACAGGACCCCACGTCCGTCTGCTCCAACTCTCATGACAGTAAAAAGACAATTATTATACTAAAAAAACAGGCGACCTTCATTATCTTCTCTGTGCTTACGTGTTCGCCTGTGTGTTTGCATTGCAAATTTGTCACACACAGGGGTTTTTGACACCTATGAACCTCCCTGAAGGTAAGGTTGGAACCCACGCAAGATTGCCACCACGGTTTTCACTGACACATCATTGCAGTAAGCCGCCATAGTCCAATTTGATGCCCAAAATTATGATAGTTTATATGGAAGAAATCTCAGTAAAATGCGTGACTTCAAATATGAAAAAAAAATACCACAGAGAAAACATAAACAGGGATATATACTTGTAATATATGCTCACGCGCATATATTCGGAGTAATAGGTATTACACTGAAGGAATTGGAAAATTTGAAGGAATTTCAAGCTATTCCTCTGAAGACACATCCTACAAATAATCAGCAAATTGCAGACAGGTATTTAAATCTGATATTTATAAAACATTCTTATTTTATAATCAAATTATTACTGAATAATAATTTTAATATTCATGAAGGACTGTCTGGTCCAAGTTGCTGGTCATCTCTACAACACAGTTGTAGTTTAATTGGTGGTGGCAGTCAGAAGAATGAAGGGAAAGTTATAGCAGGGTGTGCTCAAAGAAATAAAGGACAAATAGGTAAATATAGACCAGAGAGAATGAGAGGGAGAGAGAGAGAGAGAGAGAGAGAGAGAGAGAGAGAGAAGAGAATGAGAATGAGAAAGAGAAAGAGAAAGAGAGAGAGAGAGAGAGAGAGAGAGAGAAGGCGTTCTATGTTGGTAAACACAGTAGTGTGGTCAGTGAAGCTCATCACCCCACACCTGAAGGTCAAGAAGGAAGACCACTGACGTCATCACTCCATTCACAACAGCGAGGTGACCATCACCACACACACACACACACACACACACACACACACACACACACACACACACACACACACACACACTCACATGTAAACATTACCTGTTCCTACCATTAATTCTACTTCCCTCCTGCAAAAATTGAACTCCGGCTAACCAGTTTTCCAGAAGCCAAAGATTTATTTAGTATTTAAGTGTGGTATTAAAGACCCGGTGACTAAGGTCAAGCTGTCACCTGCTGCAGTGAATCATCACATCCAGTCGACACCTGGGTATTCCTCGCAGTTTAAAAAAAATGGTGAGGTGATACTGAATAAGATGTGGAAAAAGACACTTAACGTAGAGTTTACCTGGAGTATACCTGAAGAGAGTTCCAGGGGTCAACGCTCATGCGGCCCGGTCTGTGACTAGGCCTCATGTTGGAATCAGAGCCTGATCAACCAGGCTGTAACAACGTACGAACCACAGCCTGGCT
Organism: Cherax destructor; assembly: GCA_009830355.1. NCBI lineage: Eukaryota > Metazoa > Arthropoda > Malacostraca > Decapoda > Parastacidae > Cherax > Cherax destructor. The sequence continues at coordinate 17,169 of WNWK01004069.1, forward strand.
GGTCAGGTACCGACTTTAGGTGCCTGTCCAGTGCCTGCTTGAAGACAGCCAGGGGTTTGTTGGTAATCCCACTGATGTATGCTGGGAGGCAGTTGAACACTCTTGGGCCCCTGACACTTATTGTGTTGTCTCTCAACGTGCTAGTGGCACCCCTGCTTTTCATTGGGGGGATGTTACATCGCCTGCCGAGTCTTTTGCTTTCGTAGGGAGTGACTCTCGTGTGCAAGTTTGGTACTAATCCCTCGAGAATTTTCCACGTGAATATAATAATGTATCTCTCCCGCCTGCGTTCTAGGGAGTACAGGTTTAGGAACTTCAAGCGTTCCCAGTAATTGAGGTGGTTTATCGCACTTATGTGTGCCGTGAAGGTTCTCTGTACATTTTCAAGGTCAGCAATTTCACCCGCCTTGAAAGGTGCAGTTAGTGAGCAGCAATATTCCAGCCGAGATAGAACAAGCGACCTGAAAAGTGTCAACATGGGCTTGGTATCCCTGGTTTTGAAGGTTCTCATTATCCATCCTGTCATTTTTCTAGCAGATGCTATTGCTACGGTGTTATGGTCCTTGAAGGTAAGATCCTCTGACATGATCACTCCCAGGTCTTTGACATTAGTTTTTCGCTCTATTGTGTGGTTGGAATTTGTTTTGTACTCCGATGATATTTTAATTTCTTCACGTTTTCCATATCTCAGTAATTGAAATTTCTCATCATTGAACTTCATATTGTTTTCTGCAGCCCATTTAAAGATTCAGGACATTTATTAAAGGTAAAGTTTCCCCACGAGTGGCTAGTTAAGTCTTAACTAAGACCCACCGCAGCCAACCCGTACCTAATATTTAGCCACGGCAAAAAACATTTCCTTCCTTTCATAAGTGGAGTGGAAAAACATATTTTTTTTTTGACTTGCTGGGCGTCTCCCACCGAAGCAGGATGACCCGAAAAATGAAATACTTTCACCATCATTCACACTATCATTGTCTTGCCAGAGGCTCGCAGATACGACATATTCACTGACGTATATATATATATATATATATATATATATATATATATATATATATATATATATATATATATATATATATATAAATATATATATATATATATATATATATATATATATATATATATATTTATATATATATATATATATATATATATATATATATATATTTATATAAATATATATATATATATATATATATATATATATATATATATATATATATATATATATATATGTCGTGCCGATGATAACAAAAGATTAGGTGACGAAAGATTGGATATCAGATTGGAGGGAGAGAATATGGAGGAGGTGAATGTATTCAGATATTTGGGAGTGGACATGTCAGCAGATGGGTCTATGAAGGATGAGGTGAATCATAGAATTGATGAGGGAAAAAGGGTGAGTGGACCACTTCAGAATCTGTGGAGACAAAGAACTTTGTCCATGGAAGTAAAGAAGGAATGTATGAGAGTATAGTTATACCAACACTCTTATATGGGTGTGAAGCATGGGTGATGAATGTTGCAACGAGGAGAAGGCTGGAGGCAGTGGAGATGTCATGTCTGAGGTCAATGTGTGGTGTGAATATAATGCAGAGAATTCGGAGTTTGGAAATTAGGAGGAGGTGCGGGATTACCAAAACTATTATCCAGAGAGCTGAGGAGGGGTTGTTGAGGTGGTTCGGACATGTAGAGAGAATGGAACGAGACAGAATAACTTCGAGAGTGTATAAATCTGTAGTGGAGGGAAGGCGGGGTAGGGGTCGGCCTAGGAAAGGTTGGAGGGAGGGGGTAAAGGAAGTTTTGTGTGCGAGGGGCTTGGACTTCCAGCAAGCATGTGTGAGCGTATATGATAGGAGTGAATGGAGACAAATGGTTTTTAATACTTGACGTGCTGTTGGAGTGTGAGCAAAGTAACATTTATGAAGGAATTCAAGGAAACCGGCAGGCCGGACTTGAGTCCTGGAGATGGGAAGTACAGTGTCTGCACTCTGAAGGAGGTGTGTTAATGTTGCAGTTTTATAACTGTAGTGTAAAGCACCCCTCTGGCAAGACAGTGATGGAGTGAATGATGATGAAAGTTTTTCTTTTTCGGGCCACCCTGCCTTGGTGGGAATCGGCCGATGTGTTAATAAAATATATATATATATATATATATATATATATATATATATATATATATATATATATATATATATATATATATATATATATATATATATATATATGTCGTGCCGATTAGGTAAAACTTGCGATTTTGGCTTAAATAGCAACGCTCACCTTGCCATATAAGACAAGTGAAAATTTGTGTATGCAATAATTTCGCCAAAATCATTCTGAACATAACGAAAAAATATAGTTCATTGTGTTTGTTTATTATTAAATTAATGTTAACGTATCAAAAATATATTTAGTTGGGTTAGGCTAAATTAAATTGCGCTTGTTGTAATAAGGTTAGGTAGGTTTTCAAAGTTTCTCTTGGTACAAAATTATAATTTTTACATTAGCATAAATGAAAAAATATATCTTTAAACGTATAAGATAAATTTTTAGAAAGGACTTAATTATATATATATATATATATATATATATATATATATATATATATATATATATATATATATATATATATATATATATATATATATATATATATATATATAAAATATATATATATATATATATATATCATATATATATATATATATATATATAATATATATATATTACGTGCCGATTAGGTAAAACTGGTCAATTAGCAAGAACTCATCTAAAATTAAGTCCTTTCTAAAAAAATTCTTATACGTTTAAAGATGTATTTTTAATTTATGTTAATGTAAGAATTTATAATTTTGTACCAAGAGAAACTTTGAAAACCTATAACCTTATTACAACAGCCAATTTAATTTAGCCTAACCCAACTAAATATATTTTAGTACGTTAACATTAATTTAATAATAAACAAACACAATGAAATATATTTTTCGTTATGTTCAGAATGATATTGGTGAAATTATTGCATACACAAATTTTCACTTGTCTTATATGGCAAGTGAGCGTTGTATTTAAGCAAAAATAGAAGTTTTACTAATCGCACGACATATATATATATATATATATATATATATATATATATATATATATATATATATACTCGTATATATGTGTATTATATATGTACGTATTGCACCTCGCAGAAAGCAAGCGAAGTATATACAAAGAAAGATCGCAGGTAACAGGATTCGAATCTACGTTTGTTGCTGTCCACGAATGTGGCTAAGCTCCCTCCGTAACGCCTTCAACCACTTAGCCTACAGTTGCCTCAAAACGCTAGGTAGTCTGGTTACAATTGTTTCTTCCTAGTGCCGTGGGTGCCTCAGAGATAATTACATTCTATTCCCCATTTGGTGTACTAGCCTCACCTGCCTCACCATGAGGCGGGCTGAAACAACACGGGTTCGATAATATACAGAAAGATCGCGGCCAGCAGGATTCGAACCCATGTTTGTTAGTATCCACGAATGTGGTTTAGCTCCCCCGGTGATGCCTTAAACCACTTAACTACAGTTGCCTCAAAACGCTAGGCAGCCTGGTTACAAGTCATGTTTCTTCCTAGGCCCCGGGCATGGTCTCCAGCTATTTCATTCTCCTCCTGTATGTTCTGACCACACTAGCGTTACTATACCAATGCACCACGCGGAAACAAATGAAGGTATATACACAGAAAGATGGCAAATACAAGTGTGGCTGTCATCTTTCTGTGTACGTATATGCTTAGCGTGTTTCTGCGAATGTGGTTTAGCTCCCACCGTGAAATCGGTGGAAGCTAAGCCACACTCGCAGACAGCAACAAACGTGGGTTCGAATTTTGCTGGCTGTGATCTTTCTGTGTATATACCTCCGCTTGTTTCTGTGTGGTGCATTGATAAAATATCGCTCTTTTGGTCAGGACATACACTAAGAGAATGAAATAGCTAGAGACCATGCCAGAAGCTGATTGGTGTGCCAGGGGCTAGCAAGAAACATGACTTGTAACCAGGCTGCCTACGTTTTGAGGCAACTGTAGTTAAGTGGTTTAAGGCATCACCGGGGGAGCTAAACCACATTCGTGGATATTAACAAACATGGGTTCGAATCCTGCTGGCCGCGATCTTTCTGTATATTATCGAACCCGTGTTGTTTCAGCCCGCCTCATGGTGAGGCAGGTGAGGCTAGTACACCAAACGGGAAATAGAATGTAATTAGCTCTGAGGCACCCACACTATCGTACGTCCTCGCAACTTGAAGAAAGTCTAGTTCGCCAGGCTCAAGTTGTTTGTAGGATTGTATGGGTCAGTGGGAGGTTAGAGTCGTAATTTTATATAATTATATATATATATATATATATATATATATATATATATATATATATATATATATATATATATATATATATATATATATATATATATATATATATATATATATATATATATGTCGTGCCGAATAGACAGAACATGCGATTTTGGCTTAAATAGCAACGCCTATCTTGCCATATAAGACACGCGAAAATTTGTGTATGCAATAATTTCGCAAAAAACATTCTGAACCTAACGAAAAAATATATTTCATTGTGTTTGTTTATTATTAAATTATTATAAACGTATCAAAAATATATGAAGTTGGATTAGGCTAAATTAAATTGCGCTTGTTACAATAAGGTTAGGTAAGTTTTTAAGATTCTTTTGGTGCAAAATTAATTTTTTTACATTAACATTAATGAAAAAATATATTTTTAAACGTATAAGAGAAAATTTTAGAATGGACTTAATTTTAAATGAGTTCTTGCTAATTGACCAGTTTTACCTATTAGGCACGACAAAATAAATATATATATATATATATATATATATATATATATATATATATATATATATATATATATATGAACAAGTGGTTTTTAGCAAATAACAACTGCACTGGCCAAGACTCAAACCATGGAACTTCAACACGCCACCCTCGTAGCCTTACCTTGAAACAGCCACGTGTGTCCACATCAGGAGTGACATGTCCAGTGCTACTGGACACCTGATGTATGTGACATTGATAGCTAAGTGGTTTAGGTCGTCTAGAATTTTGACAGGCTACAAGGGTGGCGTGCAGTGCAGTGGAGTTATTAAAAGTATTTGTCAGAGGGCTGAAGAGGGGCTGTTGAGGTGGTTTGGTCATTTAGAGAGAATGGATCAAAGTAGAATGACTTGAAGAGCGTATAAATCTGTAGGGGAAGGAAGGCGGGGTAGAGGTCGTCCTCGAAAAGGATGGTGGGAGGGGGTAAAGGAGGTTTTGTGGGCGAGGGGCTTGCACTTCCAGCAAGCATGTGTGAGCGTGTTAGATAGGAGTGAATGGAGACGAATGGTTTTTGAGACATGACGAGCTGTTGGAGTGTAAGCAGGGTAATATTTTGTGAAGGGATTCAGGGAAACCAGTTAATTGATTAGTTGGACTTGAGTCCTGGAAATGGGAAGTACAATGCCTGCACTTTAAAGGAGGGGTCTGGGATAGTGACAGCTGGGAGGGACTTATTCTCAGCTGTCATATCTGAGCGCCTCTGCAAAGACAGTGATTATGTATGAGTGAGGTGAAAGTGTTGAATGATGATGAAAGTTTTTTCTTTTAGGGGTTTTCTTTCTTTTTGGGTCACCCTGCCTCGGTGGGAGACGGCCGACTTGTTTAAAATTTATATATATAATATATATATATATATATATATATATATATATATATATATATATATATATATATATATATATATATATATGTGTGTGTGTGTGTGTGTGTGTGTGTGTGTGTGTACTCACCTATTTGTACTCACCTATTTGTGATTGCAGGGGTCGAGTCATAGCTCCTGGCCCCCGCCTCTTCACTGATTGCTACTAGGTCCTCTCTCTCCCTGCTTCATGAGCTTTATCAAACCTCGTCTTAAAACTATGTATGGTTCCTGCCTCCACTACGTCGCTTTCTAGGCTATTCCACTTCCTGACAACTCTATGACTGAAGAAATACTTCCTAACATCCCTTTGACTCATAGGAGTCTTCAACTTCCAATTGTGACCCCTTGTTTCTGTGTCCCCTCTCTGGAACATCTTTTCTCTGTCCACCTTATCTGTTCCTCGCAGTCTCCCCTAACCCTCCTGTCCTCTAGTGTCGTCAGGCCGATTTCCCTTAATCTTCCTTCGTAGGACAATCCCCTTAGCTCTGGGACTAGTCTTGTTGCAAACCTTTGCACTTTCTCTAATTTCTTGACGTGCTTGACCAGGTGTGGGTTCCAAACTGGTGCTGCATACTCCAGTATGGGCCTGACGTATATGGTGTATAGAGTGAGTCTTGAATGATTCCTTAGTGAGGTATTGGAACGCTATTCTTAGGTTTGCCAGCCGCCCGTATGCTGCAGCAGTTATCTGATTGATGTGTGCCTCAGGAGATGTGCTCGGTATTATACTCACCCCAAGATCTTTTTCCTTGAGTGAGGTTTGCAGTCTTTGGCCACCTAGACTATACTCTGTCTGCGGTCTTCTTTGCCCTTCCCCGATCTTCATGACTTTACATTTGGCAGGGTTAAATTCAATGAGCCATTTACTGGACCAGGCTTGTAGCCTGTCCAGGTCTCTTTGTAGTCCTGCCTGATCCTCGACTGATTTAATTCTTCTCATTAACTTCACATCATCTGCAAACAGGGACACTTCTGAGTCTATCCCTTCCGTTATGTCATTCACATATACCAAAAACAGTACAGGTCCTAGGACTGACCCTTGTGGAACCCCACTAGTCACAGGTGCCCACTCTGACACCTCGTCACGTACCATGACTCGTTGTTGCCTCCCTGTCAGATATTCTCTGATCCATTGCAGTGCCTTTCCTGTTACGTGTGCCTGATCCTCTAGCTTTTGCATTAACCTCTTTTGAGGAACTGTGTCAAACGCCTGCTTGCAGTCCAAAAAAAATGCAGCCTATACATCCCTCTCTCTCGTGTCTCACTTCTGTTACCTTGTCATAAAACTCCAGTAGGTTTGTGACACAGGATTTTCCTTCCCTGAAACCGTGCTGGTTGTCGTTTATAAGCTTGTGTCTTTCTAGGTGGTCCACCACTCTCCTCCTGATGATCTTCTCTATGACTTTGCGTACTATACACGTCAGTGACACAGGTCTGTAGTTTAATGCCTCGTGTCTGTCTCCTTTCTTAAAAATTGGGACTACATTTGCCATCTTCCACACCTCAGGTAGTTGCCCAGTTTCAATGGATGTGTTGAAAATTTGTGTTAGTGGCACACACAACATCTCTGCTCCCTCTCTAAGGACCCACGGAGAAATGTTGTCCGGTCCCACCGCTTTTGAGGTATCGAGTTCACATAGCAGCTTCTTCACCTCCTCCTCGGTTGTGTATTTCATCCAGCACTTGTTGGTATACCTCCCTATTCTGAATTCCTGGAGTCCTTCCTGTCTCCTCAAAATAGCCACAGTAGTAATCAACTGTTGTACAGGTGGACCGGTAAGCCAGCAAGAAGCCTCGGTTAAATGACCGAAGCCTCAACGGAGCGAGGTTGCCATATGTACAACACCCACGTCAGGAAAAAAATTTCCTGGCAAGCAAAATTACAAATTAGGCAAATTCTATATATAAATCCAGATGAACTCCTGTTGATACTTTTTGGGGCCTTGGTCCTAGGCTCTTGCACTGCCGTCCACAGGATGGATATAGGGGTGCAAAGTAAATTAACCACTTCGGCGGCATAAATCTAAAATCTAATCTAGTAAAAATAATCACCAAGCCCCAAGGCAGCGCCTGTCTGTTTCAACTGGTCTCATCTACCATTGAGAACAATGTCATCCTGCATATTTTTCCTGACACATTAGCAATCCTCCCTTCTATATCTCTGCTCTTCTCTGATTTTTTTTTATAACATTTTTACATCATCTTTCCAAGTTCTTACAAACTTTACACAGAGAGAAATACGTCTCTCGTACCAAATACATCTGTCGGTATATATCCGATGCGTCTCGGTGTGTGTATATACTCGGTTTATATAGGCTTGGAGATATATATTTCTTGATTTATATACAGTGAGATATGCAATTTTCGGTATATATACAGCTCTCGGTGTGTGCTGAGATATACATAACTCTCCCTGTATTCACTATTACTCTGCATAATTATTTTATTAATTTACAAGTACCCTTTGTTTAACACACTGAGATGAGGATGTGAGTCACAGTGCCTTAAATGTGGGGTAACTGTATGCCAGTTACCCCACACTAACGCATCCTGTAAAGGAGTTAAGACGAACAAGCAACACAAACACCAAACCGTGGTAAATCATCGTCGTTAAAATATCCAAACATCTTCATCTATCTTCCTAACGTTTCGGAGTTATCAAACGTTTAGTTGATAGATGAAGATGTTTGGATATTAAACGAAGATATTTTCAACGTCTTTGGTGCTTTTCTTCTTTATTCGTTTTAGAAGAAGTGAAGGCGTTTTTACAGCTTAATGGTGGATCAAAACCTGAAGAGACGAACAGCCACACTGCAAACTAAATGCAACTCCGTAAAACTTACCATGGTACGGGTGGGGTTAGAACCCATGGCGAGTGGGTCGTAAAACTCCAGGCCAGGGCGTAAATCACTGGGCCAGCTGGCTACAAAAAAATTCAGCCAATTAAAGTATATTAATACGTCATAGGGAGGTTAGCACAGGTCCCACTGTGACCACAAATGCATGTTTTTACAGATGAATCTCCCACCAGCGTGGCTGTGACGAACTCTAGCTCAGGTCCCCATAATGACTCACGAAATCGTAATAACACCAATGCAAACAAACTATGGTTTGTTTGCAATGGTTTTATTGCGATTCCGTAAAACGTATTGCTAATGCACCATCTTATGACGCATTCTTTTTGGGGTACATTGACAGATACACACCAAGAAGTGTGTATATACCGAGTGAGATATGCACCTCTCGGTGTATATACACTGAGACGCACACCTCTTGGCGTGTATATAGTGAACAATACGGTGTACGTACACTGAGAAATACACACTTCTTGGTATGAATAAACAGAGACATACATATTATTGGTGTATATACACTGGGTAATACACACCTCTCAGTGTTTATACAGTGAGAAATACACACCTATCGGTATATTTCCCCAGAGACTTACAAGCCTCTCGGTGCATATACACTGACAGAAACAAAGTTCTCGGTGTATATACAATAAGGTATATAGATATGAATGGCTCCTTGGGAGAGTCATTCACATGAACGAACCTTCCTGGATTTCGTACTTTATTTCTGCAACATTGCAAGCTCCTGATGATATGTTGATTGCAACACGAAAGGCCGAGAGCTATTATTCAACTCCCTCTGTGGTTGCTTTGCATTTTGTATCGGTTGTTCGCGATTATTGCATAATATATATTATACTGAGAGATATATACATTTAAGTGTATATGCTCTGCTGGAATCTATATAACAGTCAAGAGTACTCTTTGAATATATATATAACAATCATGAGTATAGTTGGAATCTATATAACAATCATGAGTACAGTTGGAATCTATATAATAGTCATGAGTACTTTTAGAATCTATAAAACAGTCATGTGTACTGTTGGAATCTAAAAAAAACAGTCATGTGCGTTGTTAAAATCTAAAAAACTCATGTATATTATTAGAATCTAAAAGCAGTCATGTGTACTGTTAGAATCTAAAAGCAGTCATGTGGGCTGTTAGAATCTAAAAGCAGTCATGTGTGCTGTTAGAATCTATAAAACTATTTCATAGTTGGAATCTATGAAATAGTATTGAGTACTGTTAGAATCTATACAACAGTCATGCGTACGGATAGAATCTATACATCAGTCATGTGTACTGTTAGAATATAAAAAGAACAGATATGTGTACTGTTAGAATCTATAAAAAAGTTGTGTACTGTTGGAAGCTGTATAACAGTCATGTGTGTACTGTTGAAATCTATAAAACAGTCATGTGTATAGTTGGAATCTGTAAAACAGTCATGTGTATAGTTGAAATCTATATAACAGTCATGAGTACTGTTGAAATCTATAAAACAGTAATCTGAAAAAGTCAAGTAGTATACTGATTGAATCTATATGAGTGTTCTGTTGGAATCTATATAACAATCATGTGTATAGATGTTTAACTTTTATGATTCTCAGATATTTATTGATCCATCCTGTGGATGGTAGTGGCTGGTTTATTGTGCACCTCATGTCCATCCTGTGGATGGTAGTGGCTGGTTTATTGTGCACCTCATGTCCATCCTGTGGATGGTAGTGGCTGGTTTATTGTGCACCTCACATCCATCCTGTGGATGGTAGTGGCTGGTTTATTATGCACTCATGTCCATCCTGTGGATGGTAGTGGCTGGTTTATTGTGCACTCATGTCCATCCTGTGGATGGTAGTTGCTGGTTTATTGTGCACCTAATGTCCATCCTGTGGATGGTAGTGGCTGGTTTATTTGCACCTCATGTCCATCCTGTGGATGGTAGTAGCTGGTTTATTGTGCACCTCATGTCCATCCTGTGGATGGTAGTGGCTGGTTTATTATGCACCTCATGTCCATCCTGTGGATGGTAGTGGCTGGTTTATTATGCACCTCATGTCCATCCTGTGGATGGTAGTGGCTGGTTTATTGTGCACCTCATGTCCATCCTGTGGATGGTAGTGGCTGGTTTATTGTGCACCTCATGTCCATCCTGTGGAAGGTAGTGGCTGGTTTATTGAGCACCTCATGTCCATCCTGTGGACGGTTTATTGTGCACCTCACATCTATCCTGTGGATGGTAGTGGCTGGTTTATTGTGCACCTCACATCAATCCTGTGAATGGTAGTGGATAGTTTATTGTGCACCTCATGTCCATCCTGTGGATGGTAGTAGCTGGTTTATTGTGCACCTCACATCCATCCTGTGGATGGTAGTGGATAGTTTATTGTGCACCTCATGTCCATTATGTGGATGGTAGTGGCTGGTTTATTGTGCACCTCACATCCATCCTGTGAATGGTAGTGGATAGTTTATTGTGCACCTCATGTCCATTCTGTGGATGGTAGTGGCTGGTTTATTGTGCACTTCATGGCCATCCTGTGGATGGTAGTGGATAGTTTATTGTGCACCTCACATCCATCCTGTGGATGGTAGTGACTGGTTTATTGTGCACCTCACATCCATCCTGTGAATGGTAGTGGCTGGTTTATTGTGTACCTCACATCCATCCTGTGGATGGTAGTAGCTGGTTTATTGTGTACCTCACATCCATCCTGTGGATGGTAGTGGCTGGTTTATTGTGTACCTCACATCCATCCTGTATATGGTAGTGGCTGATTTATTGTGTACCTCACATCCATCCTGTATATGGTAGTGGATAGATTATTGTGCACCTCATATCCATCCTGTGGATGTTAGTGGCTGGTTTATTGTGTACCTCACATCCATCCTGTGGATGGTAGTGGGTGGTTTATTGTGCACCTCATGTCCATCCTGTGGATGGTAGTGGCTGGTTTATTGTGCACCTCATGTCCATCCTGTGGATGGTAGTAGCTGGTTTATTGTGCACCTCATGTCCATCCTGTGGATGGTAGTGGCTGGTTTATTATGCACCTCATGTCCATCCTGTGGATGGTAGTGGCTGGTTTATTGTGCACCTCATGTCCATCCTGTGGATGGTAGTGGCTGGTTTATTGTGCACCTCATGTCCATCCTGTGGAAGGTAGTGGCTGGTTTATTGAGCACCTCATGTCCATTCTGTGGATGGTTTATTGTGCACCTCACATCTATCCTGTGGATGGTAGTGGCTGGTTTATTGTGCACCTCACATCAATCTTGTGAATGGTAGTGGATAGTTTATAGTGCACCTCATGTCCATCCTGTGGATGGTAGTGGCTGGTTTATTGTGCACCTCACATCCATCCTGTGGATGGTAGTGGATAGTTTATTGTGCACCTCATGTCCATTCTGTGGATGGTAGTGGCTGGTTTATTGTGCACCTCATGGCCATCCTGTGGATGGCAGTGGATAGTTTATTGTGCACCTCACATCCATCCTGTGGATGGTAGTGACTGGTTTATTGTGCACCTCACATCCATCCTGTGAATGGTAGTGGCTGGTTTATTGTGTACCTCACATCCATCCTGTGGATGGTAGTGGCTGGTTTATTGTGCACCTCACATCCATCCTGTGGATGGTAGTGGCTGGTTTATTGTGTACCTCACATCCATCCTGTGGATGGTAGTAGCTGGTTTATTGTGTACCTCACATCCATCCTGTGGATGGTAGTGGCTGGTTTATTGTGTACCTCACATCCATCCTGTGGATGGTAGTGGCTGGTTTATTGTGTACCTCACATCCATCCTGTGGATGGTAGTGGCTTGTTTATTGTGTACCTCACATCCATCCTGTGGATGGTAGTGGATGGTTTATTGTGTACCTCACATCCATCCTGTGGATAGTAGTGGATGGTTTATTGTGTACCTCACATCCATCCTGTGGATGGTAGTGGATGGTTTATTGTGTACCTCACATCCATCCTGTGGATGGTAGTGGATGGCTTATTGTGTACCTCAAATCCATCCTGTGGATGGTAGTGGCTGGTTTATTGTGTACCTCATATCCATCCTGTGTATGGTAGTGGCTGGTTTATTGTGTACCTCACATCCATCCTGTGGATGGTAGTGGCTGGTTTATTGTGTACCTCACATCCATCCTGTGGATGGTAGTGGCTGGTTTATTGTGTACCTCACATCCATCCTGTGGATGGTAGTGGCTGGTTTATTGTGCACCTCACATCCATCCTGTGGATGGTAGTGGCTGGTTTATTGTGCACCTCACATCCATCCTGTGGATGGTAGTGGCTTGTTTATTGTGTACCTCACATCCATCCTGTGGATGGTAGTGGATGGTTTATTGTGTACCTCACATCCATCCTGTGGATGGTAGTGGATGGTTTATTGTGTACCTCACATCCATCCTGTGGATGGTAGTGGATGGTTTATTGTGTACCTCACATCCATCCTGTGGATGGTAGTGGATGGTTTGTGTGCCTCACATCCTTCCTGTGGATGGTAGTGGATAGTTTATTGTGTACCTCACATCCATCCTGTGGATGGTAATGGCTGGTTTATTGTGTACCTCACATCCATCCTGTGGATGGTAGTGGCTGGTTTATTGTGTATCTCATATCCATCCTGTGGATGGTAGTGGTTGGTTTATTTTGCACCCCCATATCCACCCCATGGAGGGTAGTGGAAAAGCACTGAACCTGTGTGGCTCCTCCACTGTAAGAAGTGGAGGCGACTCGATCCTCCTTATATAAACAGAGTAGGCCTAGCAACAAGTCCATGAAAAGTTGACATTTTCTTAGTAGCGAATTTTTTCAACTGATCATTGAATACATGTACAAAACAAGTTCCATGAATTTCAAAACATGAACTTTGAGAGAGACTCGAACTTCGTCTTTAAAGAATACGTCAACTGGACGCTTCTTAAGTGTAGTATTGTTGAAGCGAGAAAATCCCTTCTATGGAGGTGCCTTGATGCCCATGAGAGGTTCTTGATCCAAGGAACTGGATGTACCCTCCATTTCCTTGCATCGCACCTGATTGCCTTCCATTCTCACCAGGCGCTTTATGACCCCTACGGATTTGGAGCGCCCCCAATAATAATAATAATGATAATAGCAATAATAATAATAATAATAATAATAATAATAATAATAATAATAATAATAATAATGATAATAGCAATGATAATAATAATGATAATAGATAATAATAATAATAATAATAATAATAATAATAATAATAATAATAATAATAATAATAATAATAATAATAATGATAATAGCAATGATAATAATAATAATAATAATAATAATAATAATAATAATAATAATAATAATAATAATAATAATAATAACACAGAGACGAGAATAACATCCTTATGAATATTTTCTAACGAAAGGGATAAAAGAGACTTGTTAATACATGAATTCTTTTTTTCTTTGATGTATATGGTGCGACGTTAGCTGGCCTCGACTAACACATAACTTGGTGATGAAACCAGACGATGTTTCGGTCCCTCCTGGATGATTATCATGTCGGCGTGATAGACTAGACTTTTCGATTCGTCCTGGACGGTCCTCAGGTCGGAGTGAAGAGTCGTCTCGTCTGTAAGTATTTTTTTGTATTGGTTGTGAACTACTGTAGCCAAGGCACTGTGATTCTCAATTATTTTCGTAAGTTCCAGTCTTTTACTGTGGAATTCTTCCATGGCATTTCAGCATCATTCACTCAAAATAGCACTTACCTCTGTCCCCACTGTACAATTCCCGCTACACAACACTCCTGTTTCACTCACTATCGCAAGCACTAACAACAACTCGAGTCACTCAGGAACACTAGCCACCAGCACCATAAACATCAACAGAAGCACGTGACGCCCACCTTCACTAGAGAGAGGAGTAAGACCTGCCTTCCACGGCGTCCACAGACACACTAAGGTGCAAGGTCGCCTACATCCGTGCTTTTAGACTCTCACAGGTAACAGTGGTCCAGCCTCCCAACCAACCATCACTACCTAACTGATGCTACGCAAATTCATCTTAGCAAGGTTTGGGTAGATTAGTTTTCTGTCCTTCTAGCACAGACATGGGAGTTAGGTTTAAAAACCACACTGACTAAGCTCTTACGTCAATGAGGTATCATCTCACCTCTCCACTAATCTCATAAATACTTCAATCCCTAAATCTGGGGTTAAAATGAGTTATTGGTTCCCGTGAGCCGAGATATACATGCTTCTCCGTGAATATACACTGAAAGATGCACACCCCTCGATGTATATGCATTCTGTGTACATACACTGAGAGGTACAGACCACGTCGGTGTGTATAATGAAATGTACATCTCCTCAGTGTACATGTGCTGAGAAATGCACTGAAATATAGAACTCTCGTTTCATATATACTGACAGATACACTCCTCTTGGGGTATATATATATATATGTATATATATATATATATATATATATATATATATATATATATATATATATATATATATGTATATATATACAGAGTTGTACACGTCTCGGTGTGTATATATACACTAAGAGTTATACACTTTTAGTGTTCACTACTAGATACGCTTCTCTCGTATATACATTGAGACATACACAGCTATCGATGTAGTATATATACTGAGATACTCACCTATAATTGAATATACACACATATATAGATACCTCTTGATGCATATAAACTAAGAAATACACACCTTACTCATTGAAAAAATGCCCACATTTCTTTATATATACACAGAGATACACATCTCCGAGTGTATATATACTGATAGATACAGACCTCTTTTTGTATACAAACTAATACACACACACACACACACACACCTCTCAATGTATATGCACGGTAAGATACACACTCTCTGTGTAAATACATTGAGAGATACACACCTCCGAGTGTATACACACTGACAGCTACACCCCTCACTAAGTGTATATGCACGGTAAGATACACACTCTCGGTGTATATACACTTAGAGATGCCTCTCGTGTGTGCTACTTAGAAGAAGGTTGGGATTGTTAGTGTAGGTGGTGTGTGTAGGTGGCTAAGTGTCAAATTTATCTTTAAAATGATATTGTATTCTTCAGGTGATGTAACCTGGTTTTAAACGCTGCTTCATGTTATTAAAAGAATGTGTGGGTGAATATTTGTTAATTTATTAACGAAGGTAATGGACTTGGACTTGTTAGGATTGTGTGCCATAACAGGAGGATGCATCTTCTGGTCGGCTTCAAACTTTCAAGACTTAGTGGAAGTTTCGAATTGGTTTAAGCGATGAGGTGCCAACTTACCATTTTAATTGAACGAATTCAGATATTAGTGTCCAAGCGATGACCTCTGGCTTGTTCTAAATGGCTTCAGATCTTAATGATATTTAAATGCCTTAGAAATTTATGCCGGAGTTTTGCTTGCATTGAGGATAGACGGTCCTGGCATGGAGCATCGCTCTACCACTCACCTACAAAGCTTACACAGAAAGATTTACCTGACAACACTTCTGTAACCTGTCTGTTACATAAGTGACAAAAGCTGTGACTCTTCTGTCTCTTCCCACAGCCACTCAAACTTTGATGTGCATTTATTCTCATGTCCCTCAAAGCCATGTAGTCCTTAAACTCAAGATAATTCGTGATGAACGACTCTCATTGAATTAACAGAAGACAATTAGATTTTGCCGCCGAAGTGGCTAGGTTACTGTGCATCCATTATCCATCCTATGGACGGTAGTTAAAGAATATATGGATACTCAAAAGGCCTAGGAACTAGGCCCCAAGAGGGTTAACAGGAGTAAATTTGTATTTACACCTAGTATAATTGATCTATTTGTTACAAGCAAATTTAGGGTAGTTGCTTAATATCCCTGGTTTCTTATTTTCATTAATAAGATTCCTTGACATATCACATTGGTTATTATACTGTACATTCCTCGCTAGGTGAACAATTAAATGTCTATTTGTTAAAAGCATCTCATATCCTTAATGTGATCTCGACAGCAACACACTGTGTCGAACATAATCTGTTTTCATCCAGTTCTGTCCCTGTGCCCCTCCCAGCCTCCCTTCAACTCCTATATATAATTACCAACATACATTATATATATACTGTACGTATATATATACGTTTTATATATATATATATATATATATATATATATATATATATATATATATATATATATATATATATATATATATATATATATATATATATATATATATATATATATATATATATATATATATATATATTTTGTTTAGAATTCGTAGATCAAGCGAAAAAAATCTCTCATCGACCGATGCATGCAGGGGATGAGATGAAATAGCTAACACCACCTGCCTGAAAGCTGGCTGCCTTGGATCAAAACGTCTAGCGTTGGCTGGGCGCCAAGGTATTGTTGGTCCAGTGTGGTACGGTGGTAAGAGCACTGCGTACCTTGTTTTAAGATTCACTTTTTGCTGTGACCACAACTGTCACTGGTCAACCCCCTTTTACTTTATTAAAACTTTACCATCCCCCCTAAAAAAGAGATGTCCTTTAAAGCTTGTATTCTCTCCTTCATAAACTGAGAGAGTCGTGGCAGCAAAAAAAAACAAAAAATCGTATCTCGCACCAAATAATAATAACATCTCCGGAAAGTTTGCATATCACCCGTGATTGTTGTCGTTGGCTGGATGTTGGACTCCATCCGTCGACACCTGTCCATTAATGGTAAATTAGACACATATGCAACACTTGGGTATCTTTATTGAGGAAACGTTTCGCCACACAGTGGCTTCATCAGTCCATACAAAGGAGAATCGTGAAGAACAGGAGGAGTTTGAGGTGATCAGTCCCTCAATCTTGAGTCGATGTTGTCAGTCCATCAATCTTGAATAGAATACAGCATATGTGCGTAGAGGAAGCTTATATACTGTAGACAGGAGAGGTGCAGCAGTTGTAGGAGGTGTCACATTTGTCCAATGTTGAAGTAGGTCGTGCCCAAGGAATAGGCAAGCAAAGAAATCCCTGTATTAAGATACCAAGATGTTGCTGTGTCATTGGACAAATGTGACACCTCCTACAACTGCTGCACCTCTCCTGTCTACAGTATATAAGCTTCCTCTACGCACATATGCTGTATTCTATTCAAGATTGATGGACTGACAACATCGACTCAAGATGGAGGGACTGACAACCTCAAACTCCTCCTGTTCTTCACGATTCTCCTTTGTATGGACTGATGAAGCCACTGTGTGGCGAAACGTTTCCTCAATAAAGATACACAAGTGTTGCATATGTGTCTAATTTACCAACTCGTCGGTTCTCTGAACCATTCATTTACAACCTGTTCATTAATGGTCGGCACCACCGTACAATGTGTCTTTCCTGCGCCACAACAGTTAGACACAAACACTGACAGCAGCATTGTTGTAGCGAGACAACAGTGTATTTCTTAACTAGATGAAGATGCGGATATAGCTGGGCCATTGTTTTTAAGCAAACGTTTCTCGCACAAAATATTGCCTAATTTAGATCATCATAGACTTCATAAAGTTCTGTTTAAAACGAAAAGTTTTCTAGTAAAAAAAGCTATTGCTAAGGGCTTAATATATTCCTATTTTGTCAGATGGTCATCATTATTACAATCAACGTCATGTCCCTGTGTGCCTTCATTATGGGACGGCCTTGATGCTAATGAAGGGCTTTTGATCCAAGAAATTAAAGCTACCCTCCTCTTCCTTGGATCCAGCCTGATTACCTCCCATTTCCCAGACACAGTATGACCCTCAGTGGGTTAGGAACTTCCCCATTATTATAACATATTTGAGTGTTATAATGATGACTTTGTGAGCCCCATAAGAGAGCATACCTCTGTCAACCATTGCCCTGACTTAGAAACCACCATCCTATTAAAAACTCCCCCCATCCTCCAGTACTCCTCCCACGGGTGACAAAACATGCTGGACAAAGCTTAACCTTGACTTAGAAACCTGGAGCAGAGGTGAAACTACGTGGAGGCAGTACACCAGACTTGTGTACGGTAGGGTAATGGGTTTATTTAGGTACAGGTACACATAAATACAGTTACATAAATGATCATACATATGTGTAGATTACCTAGGATAACCCAAAAAAAGGCAATGGGTAAGGAGTACGAGGTAATGGATAACAGGAGATGGATAGGGTGGATATTTGAGGAAGGGAAACAAGGAGGGTGTTGGGTCGTTGGTTTGGCAAGGAAGTAGAGAGATCATATCAAGAACTCAAAACAGAATTAAATCTCACTTCTCTCTACTCTCCCTTATCAATTTCTTCCTTCTTCCAACCCCTCATTTCCCTCCCCTGCCATTTTTACCTCCCTTCCCCGCCCATTTCGCTCCCTCCCCACCCCTTCCCCAACGCTCATTTAATAACCACATGGCATTTACCATTTTTCATAAGTGGTTCGCATATTTTAACTGATTTTTTTACTGAGTTGTTTAATCTTCCTTTGTTACATTTTAAGGTCCACAGCAGGACTCGAACCTGCAAACTCTGCATCAGAGTTCACAGTACTTTATCCACGACGGGGGTTACTAGCCCCCTTGCTCCCGATATTTTAGTCGCCTCTTACGACACGCATGGCTTACGGAGGAAGGAATCTTCTCCACTTCCCCGTATATGTATATATATATATATATATATATATATATATATATACATATATATGCATACACATGCATATATATACATACACACATCTAGGTTTTTCTTCTTTTTCTTAATAGCTCTTGTTCTTTTTATTTTCTCTATTGTCCATGGGGAAGTGGAAAAGAATCTTTCTTCCGTAAGCCATGCGTGTCGTATGAGGCGACTAAGATGCCGGGAGCAATGGGCTAGTAACCCCTTCTCCTGTACAAATTTACTAAAAACGAGAAGAAGAAAAACTTTATAAAATTGGGTTGTCTGAATGTGCGTGGATGTAGTGCGGATGATAAGAAAGAGATGATTGCCGATGTTATGAATGAAAAGAAGTTGGATGTCCTGGCCCTAAGCGAAACAAAGCTGAAGGGGTAGGCGAGTTTCAGTGGGGAGAAATAAATGGGATTAAGTCAGGAGTATCTGAGAGAGTTAGAGCTAAGGAAGGGGTAGCAATAATGTTGAAGGATCAGTTATGGAAGGAAAAGAGGGAATATAAATGTGTAAATTCAAGGATTATGTGGATTAAAATAAGGGTCGGATGCGAAAAGTGGGTCATAATAAGCGTGTATGCACCTGGAGAAGAGAGGAGTGTAGAGGAGAGAGAGAGATTTTGGGAGATGTTAAGCGAATGTATAGGAACTTTTGAACCAAATGAGAGAGTAATTGTGGTAGGGGACCTAAATGCTAAAGTGGGAGAAACATGCAGAGAGGGTGTAGTAGGTAAGTTTGGGGTGCCAGGTGTAAATGATAATGGGAGCCCTTTGATTGAACTTTGTATAGAAAGGGGTTTAGTTATAGGTAATACATATTTTAAGAAAAAGAGGATAAATAAGTATACAAGATATGATGTAGGGCGTAATGACAGTAGTTTGTTGGACTATGTATTGGTAGATAAAAGACTGTTGAGTAGACTTCAGGATGTACATGTTTATAGAGGGGCTACAGATATATCAGATCACTTTTTAGTTATAGCTACAGTGGGAGTAAAAGGTAGATGGGATACAAGGAAAATAGAATCAGTAAGTAAAAGAGAGGTGAAGGTTTATAAACTAAAAGAGGAGGCAGTTAGGGTAAGATATAAACAACTATTGGAGGATAGATGGGCTAGTGAGAGTGTAGGCAATGGGGTTGAAAATGTATGGGGTAGATTTAAAAATGTAGTGTTAGAGTGTTCAGCAGAAGTTTGTGGTTACAGGCGAGTGGGTGCGGGAGGAAGAGGAGCGATTGGTGGAATGATGATGTAAAGAGAGTAGTAAGGAGAAAAAGTTAGCATATGAGAGGTTTTTACAAAGTAGAAGTGATGCAAGGAGGGAAGAGTATATGGAGAGAAAAAGAGAGGTTAAAAGAGTGGTGAAGCAATGTAAAAAGAGAGCAGATGAGAGAGTGGGTGAGATGTTATCAGCAAATTTTGTTGAAAATAAGAAAAAGTTTTGGAATGAGATTAATAAGTTGAGGAAGCCTAGAGAACAAATGGATTTGACAGTTAAAAATAGGAGAGGAGAGTTATTAAATGGAGAGTTAGAGGTATCGGGAAGATGGAGAGAATATTTTGAGGATTTGTTAAATGTTGATGAAGACAGGGGAAACTGTGATTTCGTGTGTAGGGCAAGGAGGAATAACATCTTGTAGGAGTGTGGAAGAGCCAGTTGTGGGTGTAGGGAAGTTCGTGAGGCAGTGGGTAGAATGAAAGGGGTAAGGCAGCTGGGATTGATGGGATAAAGATAGAAATGTTAAAAGCAGGTGGGGATATAATTTTGGAGTGGTTGGTGCTATTATTTAATAAATGTATGGAAGAGGGTAAGGTACCTAGGGATTGGCAGAGAGCGTGTATTGTTCCTTTGTATAAAGGCAAAGGGGACAAAAGAGAGTGCAAAATTATAGGGGAATAAGTCTGTTGAGTGTACCTGGTAAAGTGTATGGTAGAGTTATTATTGAAAGAATTAAGAGTAAAACAGAAAGCAGGATAGCAGATGAACAAGGGGGCTTTAGGAAAGGTAGGGGTGTGTAGAACAAGTGTTTACAGTGAAACATATAGGTGAACAGTATTTGGATAAGGGTAAAGATGTTTTTGTGGCATTTATGGATTTGGAAAAGGCGTATGATAGGGTAGATAGGGGGCAATGTGGCAGATGTTGCAGGTGTATGGAATAGGAGGAAGGTTACTGAAAGCAGTGAAGAGTTTTTATGAGGATAGTGAGGCTCAGGTTAGAGTGTGTAGGAGGGAAGGGGACTATTTCCCAGTAAAAGTGGGCCTTAGACAAGGATGTGTGATGTCACCGTGGTTGTTCAATATATTTATAGATGGGGTTGTAAGAGAAGTGAATGCGAGGGTCTTGGCAAGAGATGTTGGGCTAAAAGATAAAGAAGCAAATACAAAGTGGGGGTTGTCACAGTTGCTTTTTGCTGATGACACTGTGCTTTTGGGAGATTCTGAAGAGAAGCTGCAGAGGTTGGTGGATGAATTTGGTAGGGTGTGTAAAAGAAGAAAATTGAAAGTGAATATAGGAAAGAGTAAGGTGATGAGGATAACAAAAAGAATAGGTGACGAAAGATTGGATATCAGATTGGAGGGAGAGAGTATGGAGGAGGTGAATGTATTCAGATATTTGGGAGTGGACATGTCGGCGGATGGGTCTATGAAGGATGAGGTGAATCATAGAATTGATGAGGGGAAAAGGGTGAGTGGAGCACTTCGGAGTCTGTGGAGACAAAGAACCTTGTCCATGGAAGTAAAGAGGGAATGTATGAGAGTATAGTTATACCAACGCTCTTATATGGGTGTGAAGCATGGGTGATGAATGTTGCAACGAGGAGAAGGCTGGAGGCAGTGGAGATGTCATGTCTGAGGTCAATGTGTGGTGTGAATATAATGCAGAGAATTCGGAGTTTGGAAATTAGGAGGAGGTGCGGGATTACCAAAACGATTGTCCAGAGAGCTGAGGAGGGGTTGTTGAGGTGGTTTGGACATGTAGAGCGAATGGAACGAGACAGAGTGACTTCGAGAGTGTATAAATCTGTAGTGGAGGGAAGGCGGGGTAGGGGTCGGCCTAGGAAAGGTTGGAGGGAGGGGTAAAGGAAGTTTTGTGTGCGAGGGGCTTGGACTTCCAGCAAGCATGTGTGAGCGTATTTGATAGGAGTGAATGGAGGCATATGGTTTTTAATACTTGACGTGCTGTTGGAGTGTGAGCAAAGTAACATTTATGAAGGGATTCAGGGAAACCGGCAGGCCGGACTTGAGTTCTGGAGATGGGAAGTACAGTGCCGGCACTCTGAAGGAGGGGTGTTAATGTTGCAGTTTTATAACTGTAGTGTAAAGCACCCTTCTGGCAAGACAGTGATGGAGTGAATGATGATGAAAGTTTTTCTTTTTCGGGCCACCCTGCCTTGGTGGGAATCGGCCGATGTGTTAATAAATAAAAAATATATATATATATATTATTGTGGCCCTGTGGGTTAGAGCGTCTTGTGATTTTCGCTCACCATGAGGTAGGCCAAAACATCATGGGTTCTAGTCCTTGGCTAGTCGAAGTGTTGTTTTATATATATATATATATATATATATATATATATATATATATATATATATATATATATATATATATATATATATATATATGTATATATGCACACTTACTTTCACACTTCTCAGAGCGTCATCAGGAGCTGTGCAATGTTGCAAAGGCAGCAACAGGAGAAATAGGGTAAGTTTTCAGAGAGTGGTAGTGTGGAGCCAGCCATTTGTATATGCTTGTATATACACGTATATACACCGATATGAGTATATATTTTTTTAGATTATATACCAAGATGTATATGTATCTCTATGTTTTTACAATGAGATTTATCTCCTTGGATATACACTGAGACGCATATATATCTCAGTAATTGTATACTCTCATTGTATATACCTTTAGTGTGCTTTAATCTCCAGTTAATGAATTAAAGTATATTTGAAGTCGATAGACTTCAAACCTAACAAAGCTGTGTTAAGACTTCTTTCTGTTTCGCTTGGTGCTGCTGAAGGGCTTTTGATCTAAGGAAACAGAGCTGCCCTCTTTGCATCGAACTTAATAATAATAATAATAAAAATAATAATAATATAATAATAATAATAATAATAATAATAATAATAATAATAATAATAATAACAATAATAATAATAATAATAATAATACAATTATTAATATCAATAATAATAATAATAATAATAATAATAATAATAATAATAATAATAATAATAATAATAATAATAATAATAATAATAATAATAATAATAATAATAATAATATCGCCCAGCAGTAATTTCACTGTTAATTTTATTAACCCTTGAACGGTCCAAACGTATATATACGTTCGCTCGCCTAGTGCCCCGAATATTTTGAAAAAAAAAATTATAGAAATAAGGAGCACATTTTTTTTAAGTGTTACAGGATAAAAATAAAATAGGGTCAGTACTTACCGAGATATGAGGCGGAGAAGATGGCACTGGATGCTCACCTGGCAGCAACAGGAGTCCTGATGCTTGCAGAATTGTTGCCGATATACCTTTTTTTCTCTTTTTTATATTATTTTATATAATTTTTATGTTCTGATAATTACAATTTATAGTAGTTCTTGTGATTTCATAGCCAATCTTTGTTATGACACTAATATTGGGTACTGAAATTGTACTTAAATAATAATAATAATGATAGTGCATAATAATAATAATAATAATAATAATAATAATAATAATAATAATAATAATAATAATAATAATAATAATAATAATAATAATAATAATAATAATAATAATAATAATAATAATAATAATAATAATAATAATAATAATAATAATAATAATAATAATAATAATAATAATAATAATAATAATAATAATAATAATAATAATAATAATAATAATAATACAGAACAGTGCAATACAATACAATGTAAATTAATGTAATACTATACAGTACGATACAATACAATGCTTTACAATATCAACACGATACAACTTTGAATTATCTGTTAACTTCACATGTTTACAAATTTGACACAGTACCTAAGTATGTTGCTGTATTTTTTCCATTATTTAGAAACGTTGGAACCTGCACGAGTCATCACTCTGAGCAGCACTCAGAGGTATTTTTACCCATCTAAGGAAGCAGCCTTGACATTTCCCGGCGTCTCTCGGGGTCGTGACCTTCTCCGACCTGTGCAGGAGAGGTCAGCCGGGTAGGGAAGACAGTGGTACACTCGGGCACCTCCTCTCACCTCTTAAATGCGGTGGTTCCCTACACCTCACTTCCTGGTGTCAGGTGTTGCTAGGGGTATTTTGAAGCTGCACAGTAGGACTATGAATGGGGGGTAGAAGACTGTTTGGTAGGCCTATGAGAGTAGTGAAGGTTGTGGGGTGGTTGGCCAATGAGAGCGGCGTTGGTGCTGTGTGCTAGGCCTATACAGGACGCTTCTTGGTATAAGACAAATGTTTTGGTTATGAAGCTGATGAATTATTCATTGGTATTATTATATTAAGAGGAATCCCCCTTATGTATGCCACCCAGCATACATAAGGGGGATTACCAATAGACCTCTGGCTGTCTTCAAGCAGGCACTGGACATGCACCTAAAGTCGGTACCTGACCAGCCAGACTGTGGTTCGTACGTTGGACTGCGTGCGGCCAGCAATAACAGCCTGGTTGATCAGGCCCTGATCCACCATGAGGCCTAGTCACAGAACGGGCCGCGGGGGCGTTGACCCCTGGGACTCTCTCCAGGTAAACTCAAGGTATTAATAATATTTTAATTTTCCTCTTAAAAAAACACTTTAAAACACTGTTAAAGGACACTAAGATACCTACAAAATACAACATTTACCACAGCCAGCGAGAGCAGCATTCAGATACTTCTATTCAGAACTATCGTAAAGTACTCAGTACTCACGCTAGATTAATTTTAAGTAAGTTTTTGTTCAACGTAACGTTGAACAAAAACTTATTTATTCAACATAAATCCAGATGTATTCATTAATCAGGGTCGTAGCGTGTTCAAAATTGAATAATTTAGAGTTGTAAGATGGTAATATCTTGGAAGGTGTTCAGGGAATTCTGTTCGTTGAATTTGAGAGCTTTAGGTGGGAATTGCGGTGTCTGCACCTGTGGCACTCTGGTGGCAACGTCAGGGTTTGGTGGGTCACTGGAGTGAGATGTCTTTGCAGTTCGGAAAAGAGAACTAGGGAGCGAATGTTGATGAACGTTTCTTCTTCAAGTTGCACTACCTAAGAGGGAAACTGTGCGCATCCCTTCAGGCTTTTATATTCTTTTAATTTTTATTGTTCCAGTTTGCGCTTGTGCTCTCATGTTTTTTTCTTATATTCTTATGTTCTGTTATGTTTTAATGTTCTTAGTGGGTTTGAGAAGGACCTGGCTAATACGGGCCAGTAGACCTGTTACAGCAGTCCACTTTTCTTATGTTCTTATATGGAAGACCAAAAATAGATGAGACGCTTGCCCTCATGAATGCCAACTAGACTTCATCTTCACAATCCTCTGACATGATGAGGATTAAGAATGTTAAGTAAAAGGACACAAATGCAACTAATGTGACATTTATTGTGAACTTTCGCTCTCAGGAGCTTTCTCAAGCCGTTACGGCCGGTAACGGCTTGAGAAAGCTCCTGGAGAGCGAAACGTTGCCACAATAAAATGTCACATTAGTTGCATTTGTGTCCTTTTACTTAACATATTGTCGGTAATTCTACCAATATTATTACAGGATTAAGAATGATCTACCCAGCAAATGGTTGTATGGTGATGCCGTCAGACTGTGGAAAACGATATTTGTGTACAGTTTAGAGCATTTATTAAATGAAACGTCTCTCCACTAGTGGCTTCAGACTGAGCTAAAACTGTCCACTATATATTAACATTCTATAGCTTACTCTGTGTTAGGAATGATTAAGTCACTCGGGGCGAAACGTTTCACATAATAAATGTCCTGAACTGTACGCAAGGGAAAATAAGATTCCAGATATATTAAACAAATTTCCAAAATTTGCTTGCAACAGATAAGCGAACTGTAGATATAAATCCAGATGTACTGCTGTAAATCCTTTTGGGGCCTAGTTCCTAGGCCTTTTGTGTATCTATATACTCTTGCGCTACCCTCCACAGGATGGATGTGGGGTGCACGATAAACTAGTGGAGTGACCTCACTGCCCAGCAGAGGTCACTACACTACTGCAGTGTTCCTGACTCATGAAGAGACGATATTCATGATGACTGAGTCAAGACTCAAGCCACCTCGACTTAGCAACATGCACTGACCCGTTATCACCAGAGTACTCTAAGGGTCCTTGTTTAGCATGTGAACTATATTTTCCGTCATTAAAATGATCTAATTTGAGAATGCCAGGGGCCGAAATTAGTGGTATGTTTCATTTTAAATAATGTCTTTGACGATGACCCAGGATGGGGCGAAACGCCACCACAGGTTTTATCTCCAAGGTGGAGGTAATTTGTGAATAATACAATCTCAAAAGACATAATTTAAAAAATAGTTCAACAGAAACTGTTTTAGTTCCTATGAGACTTTCTATCTTATAGGACCTGGGTTTAAAATATATTGTGAATCAAATTTAATATCATTTAACCCCACAAAATTAATGCTGAAAATGTTAATTACAAATCGCTTGTTCTCTCTAGGCTGGAATACTGCTGTACACTAACGGCCCCCTTCAAGGCTGGCGACATTGCAGACCTGGAGAGTGTACAAAGAACTTTCATGGCACACATAAGTACGATAAGGCACCTAAATTACTGGGAACGGTTGAAGGCCCTTGATCTGTATTCCCTGGAACACAGGCGAGAGAGATACATGATAATATACACATGGAAAATCCTAGAGGGATTAGTACCAAACTTGCACACGAAAATCACTCCCTATAAAAGCAAAAGACTTCGCAGGATATGCAACATTTCCCCAATGAAAAGCAGGGGCGCCACAAGTACACTGAGAGACAACACAATAAGTGTCTGGGGCCCAACACTGTTCAACTGCCTCCCAGCATACATAAGGGGGATTACCAATAGACCCCTGGCTGTCTTCAAGAAGGTACTGGCCAACCGCGCTGTGGTTCGTACGTCAGTTTGCGTGCGCCTGGTTGATCAGACCCTGATCCACCACGAGGCCTGGTCTCAGACCGAGCTGAGGGGGCGTTGACCCCCGAAACCCTCTCCAGGTAAACAAGAAGGTAATTCCACAGTATTAATCTACCTACACAAAGGTCTGTCCTTAATATGAATAAATAAAGCCCTGGACTTCTAATCAATAGTTAAAAGAGCATAAGAACATAAGAGTGGATGAGCATAGTAGCAGGCTTACCGGCCCATGGTAGGCAGTTTTTACTCACACCGACCCACTCCCCCTCGTGTATCTGTCCAACCTGTTTTTAAAGATACATAAAAATTTTCGTTTCAATGACATCACTCAGTTGCACTCAACCACAACTCCATTGCTTTGCAAACCAGTACATTCCTATATCCATTACAATTTGTTTTTTTCCAACTCGACCCCATTGCTGCGAGTCCTGTCTTGGTTGAATATTTTTAACACGTTATTTATATCCCCTTTATTTATTCCTTTCTTCCACTTATACGCCTCAATCATATCTCCTTCCCAATTCTATGTTTTTCCAGAGAGTGCGGATTCAGCACCTCTCTCAGTCTGTCTGCGTAGGAATCATTTCTGAAACATGGGATCAACTTCTCCGTATGTTTTCCAGTATATTTATGTCCATTCTGTAATACAGTGACCAGAATTGAGCAGCTAAGGATATATAACGCTGAAGAATAACCTGAGGATTCCTGTTATTACACTTATTGATATGAAAAGAAGACTTCCATTATCTTTACTACAAATCCACATGCACTGTTTCTAGGCTTCAGATTACTTCTAACCAGAACTTCTAAGTATTTTTATTTTGTATTCAGATTGCCCGAAGTCTTTATTATTTAGTTTATAAGAACCATGGTATTTGTCTTCTCCCAAGATTATAATCTTACATTTTGTCCACATTGAACTGCATCTGCCACTTCTCCGGCCATTGTATGAAGCTATCCAGATCTTTCCACTCCCAGGTCTTAAGTCCGACTAATCTCAGCCCTCTGAATAATACCTTTGGTAATCCCACACCTTCTAATCTAAGAAATACGAATTGCTTCACACCCACATAAGAGTTGGTACTACTATTCTCACATACATTTTCCCTTTCGCCTACATAAAGTTCTTTGTCTCCACAAATACATCAGTCTACCAATCACCTTAGTTTCCTTCTTTTTCATGCCCTTCTAGATTCGTCTACTATTTATAAACAACCTAGAACTTCAGCAATAGATTTTCCTCTTGGGTATATTAGACGTAAAAGGAATAACAAAATTAAAGTAGTCGAAAGCATCATTTATTTTCAGTTTCCAGACAATTCAGAGTCTCAACCCCCGTCATCATTACTAAAATATGAAAGAACATTTTACCAGGAAGAATAGCTGGCTATATCAAAAGTAACTGTTCTGTTGAAACATATCTCTATAAACTAAGTTACAGCTCAGTTGACACACTAAAAGAAAAGTAAAACAAACAACTAACCTGACTTATCTCATACAATGTTAAAACTCACGTATAAAATTTAAATTTATATGTAAATAGCTGTTTAGAGGTAATATAATTGTTTAGCTGAGGCCTAATTCTCACTATATACAAAGATTCCGAGTTGATGAGGTCAAGTCTTTGTGGAGCTCAGGTCAGAAATGTGGAATCCGGAGAGGTGAGATGGTGCTTGATTAAGTCTGATTGCAGAGCAAGAAGTTTTAAGCTGTAGCTTTTATTTCAAACCATTATCAAAGAACACTTAGAGAGAGAGAAAGAGAAAGAGAACAAGAGAAAGAGAGAGAGAAAGAGAGAGGGAAAGAGAGGTGTGTGTGTGTGTGTGTAGAGAAGTAGGACTAGATGTCTAATGGTGATTTTTTATGTACAACCACAGTGTGCAGCTACCCTATTCTGTATAACAATTACGATGTGGGATCGAAAGTTAGGTATATATCCCTTATATTTATCCCATCACAGGTTTGGTTACATACATGAGGTCATGAACTCTGTCAGCCTGAGGTGGGATACTTCAGTAGAGCGATGAACAAATCGTCTATCATTCTGCTATGGGAACTACATAAGCTTTAGAAGCCTGGTACATGGGCATCGTCACCTCACATGTCGACTTACCACACGCAGGAGATATGGAATTTATTAGATCATCTTAAAATAGCTAAAAATTATAACTTACTATATATTTATACAATACAATGTGTGTTTACAGTTGGAGGTGAGAATATTGAAAATATTGTCACTGGGGTTTATAATCTGCATAGCGTATTTAATATAAATAATTGTTAAGTGATAACAAGAAATAGCAGATGATTCATTTACACGTTATACATACAAGAAATACTTACACATTTATATACATTTCTTGGTGGTGTTTCAAACAATCAGAACTTAGGTGGGGAGCAAATGGGAACAAAGATACTATTCATTAATAGTTACTTTATGGATAATGAGAGATGTTATGGCTACATTACCAGACACGATCCATAGCATGTTTACGAAAATATATGCACAGATAATGTAGGTGAAACTATTATCAATGGCAGGAAAACAGTCACGAAACCTTGGCTGCAGCAACTCGAAAATGGAAGTGAAACCTGGACTATCTATAGGCCGTCCAGAACTATAAACACGTCGATATTATATACCATTTATATGCATAAACAAGTCCCCAAGTTAGAAAGAAAAGTGAAGAATGTGTGAAATCAGGTCAGGACATTAGGAGGTAAGGAGATTAAGAAGGTCAGGTCAAGTGAAGCGTCTTCTCATTAGTAGAGAAGAAGAAATGAGTGAACATTTGGAGAATCGATGGAAAGAAGAAGAAAGAAGTATGAACCATAGTGCTTCGAGGTGCATTGTTGCACGCAATGCAAGCTTAAAATAGAGAGGAAGAAAGGAGAGAATTAGAAATATGTCGAAGGTAAAGTAATGATGTCTTCACTGAAAGAAGAGTGGGTAGAATACATGAAATTAGGAAGGTATCCCAAGGAAGGTATCCCAAGGAAGGTATCCCAAGGAAGGTATCCCAAGGAAGGTATCCCAAGGAAGGTATCTGCTGAGTATATGAAATCTCAGAGATACGTTACTGGAGATCACAGATGAGAAAGACACTAAGGAAGAGACAAACATTGTGGGTGGTAGGAAAGGTGGTGAATGTACATGCCACTGTGTATAGACTTGCTACACACTGAAAAGCCAATCACGGAGTCGTAAATATGATCATCAAGGAAAGAAAGCAATGAGTCAGACTCTCATTAAAATTTAAATTGATAGACGGAGCAAGTTTGTTAGAAGCAACAATAAAAGGTTTAAAATGCTCCACATAAAGGTTAGCAGACATAGAGAGAGAGAGAGAGAGAGAGAGAGAGAGAGAGAGAGAGAGAGAGAGAGAGAGAGAGAGAGAGACTACAGTAGCACTAAATGTTTGAGAATACTGGTTATCTCTGAAAGAAAATGAGTTAGAATCTACACAGGAGGAACAAGATCAAGAAAGACATCAGTAGGAACACAAAGATGAGGTTACCCCTCAGTGGCCAAGCCTCTTAAGAAATGAGGAACACTGGATTTACCACCTTACAGGCGGCCTCTAGATGCAGTCCTTCAAAGAAACACTGAGAGTGACCAAGGCGTGCATGAGGAAAAAGCTAATAGGTGAAAGTTTTAACCAGCTAAGAGGCAAGAGGATGAGAAAGAGTATTTAGAGGATATTACGGAGTATGAAGAAACACCAGGTTCATGACTTTTAGGAAGATCATAAAAACAAGCCAGAGGGAGACAAATGACACGGAAATGTTCCACAAGATCAAAGTCCCAAGAACAGAGGTCAGAATGTTTGAAGCAGAGGATAACAGTGTTTGTTATGTGATCTGAAAGGTTTGAGACAAGAGGAGTGTATGTGTGGGAGTCAACGAGCGAGGACTGACGCTCTGGGACAAAACCCCCTACTAACATTTTAGCAAGTTCATAGCGACGAGGAAGGCGGTGATTCCTAGTAAAAAAAAAAAGCGCTATAAGAGAAAGGAATTAGAGCAGCACGAATGGGAGATGTGTCACGAATACTATTAGAAAGGAATTGGCGAAAGAAATCAAAGGAGCTGATAAGGTCAATGCCAGTACGAAGACCGAGTGAAGTAGCAGAGGAAAGACCGGAACCAAGAAGTTCAAGTCGATATTGGCAAAGAAGGACAGAAGAAAGATTAGTAACGCAGTCCGTGAGGAAGAATTTGGACCAAAAGATTGTTCGAGATAAGACGTTGAAGTTTATTCTGTAAGGTTGTAGAATGTAGGTACGCAGTAAGGTGAGCAGTGTCGAGAAAATTAGAGTAAGAAAGTTGCAAAGATCAGTAGGGAGAAAAGTAGAGAGAACACGTTCACGTTGACGGAAGAAAAGAATCTTACACTAAGTAATTAATGTAAAGAATGAGCTGTTAGAGCAAGTGGTAGAATTGCTTAGGAAAGAGAGGAACCAAGGAAGTAAATTTAAGAAGATGAGACAGTTAAGAAAATCAAGTTCAGTGAGGGAGTTCTGAGAACACTTAGCAAATTGTGAATATGATGGTATACAATACTCTTCTTCAGGTTGAGGAACTGACTGACTACCTCAAAACTACGTCTTCCAGGGTGATAGACTGATTACATCGTATTTATATCTCTACTGCTTCTGCTGCCTCCTCTTTATTCGACTGAAGAAGAAGACTACTGTTTTGGCGGAACGTTTCTGAATAAAGGTATCTAACTGTAGCATATTTGTCTTACTTTTCAGGCAGCTGGTTCTCATGAGGTCTAGACGCCCTAAGAACACCTTGAGAAGGGCGAAAAAAAAAAGATTTGAAAGAAAAAACATAAACATATTAATAATAATATGGCACTTGTCTGTGTGATCTACATAACAAACAGTCACATTACTGTGGCGGGAATCATTCATAAGTAACCCACAAACAGGAAATGAACACTGGATGATTTAACCGTCCCTCCTCTGCTCTCCTCGACACTGCTCACCTTACTTCGTACCCACATTCTACAACCTTACAGAACAAACTCCAACGTCTTATCTCGAACAACTTTTGGTCCAAATTCTTCCTCACTAAGCGCGAAACTAATCTTTCTTCTGTCCTTCTTTGCCAATATCAACTTGAACTTCTTGGTTCCGGTCTTTCCTCTGCTACTTCACTCGGTCTTCGTACTGGCATTGACCTTATCAGCTCCTTTGATTTCTTTCGCCAATTCCTTTCTAATAGTATTCGTGACACATCTCCCATTCGTGCTGCTCTAATTCCTTTCGCTTATAGCGCTTTTTTTTTTTACTAGGAATCACCGTTTTCTTTTCCTATCAGTATATGATACTCTTAAAGCTACGATAGTCATTATTATCTTACTGACTGACAATAGTACTACGGTTATTGTCCTGGGTAAGTACTGTTCCCAAGTTGTTAGTGTTGATGTGGACTCGCTCTTATATCTTGCACTTTCTAACCTTTACATAGAAAATTTAGAAAACTGTTCTACTTGTCCTTGTTGTTGTATGTTCTTTCTAACCTCATGATTACTCTCTCCTAACTATTGCTAATTACCCAGTATTGACCGAAACATCGTCCAGTGTTCATTTTAAGTTTATTGGGATTGTTGTGTGTAGGCGTTTTTTTTATAATTAACATTCAACTGCTAATCACATTTAAAATAATAATATTTAATATGTAAAACTTATTCCATTTTTTGACACTCTTTTTGTAATGCACATAGTTTACCGCCAGCACACGTTTTTAGGAGTAATTGTTAGCAGGGATTCATGCACAAACATCAATTTAACTTACAGGTTGGTGCATTTTCTAGGTAACAATTTAGCATTGACAAATTTTTATGGATTTTTAAAGAGGGGGAAGGGGGGACGAATTAAAATGTGCCCGATGTCGAATGCTGAATTGTTGTCAGCGACGGCTGTTTCCTAACACGAGACAAGTGCCTTTCTTAACGTGATTTAATTACATACATTATTGTACTAAAGGATTACCAAGATTGTACAATACATTATTCACTTTCATATAATTATTCCTATTTTATAAACTCTAATCAACAATGAGCTCCTCTCATATATGGCAACAATAAAATCTTTCTTCTAAGTGGACTAGCAAATAAGGTGATCATTTTCAGTCGAATGTCAATCAAATAAACTACATGAACTGCATTTTTGGTTAACCTTGTGCATTATTTAATGTTTGTATATTCTGTCCAATGTACAAATGAGCTTAATTTTTGCAAGGGACAATGGCGAGTAATTTTGTTCACAAAATGGTACAAAGTTTGGACTGGGATACAGGAGGAAGGAGTAGATGGTACAACCATAAACACTTTGAAGGAAAATATATGAGGAAACTAAATAGTGAAGACGTTACCAGAAATGAGAAATTATCTCTATCTTATCTTCTCTGGAAGATAATGCTATTCATTATAGAGCGATGCATTGTGGGTAAACATTTGTGAAACCTCTTTCAACAAACTAAGTGAGCGTTAAAGTGATTAAACAAACTTCTTTATATTTTATGACAATGAATAATATTAAATACTCAGGTTTAACTGTATGAAGAGGACAGCTCTCTCCGTCAACACCCTCACTCTCACACTTAGCAAATCTGACGTCTATATAAACTATTCAATAAATGACACACTTGAATTACTAACATGCCCTCTTACTTTACACACACACACATGCACGCAATGACATTTATATAGTGTATATTGCATGTAGTAGTAGTAATAGTAGTAGTTGCAAGATTTACGTATCATCTTACGTGTTTATGAGACAGAAAGAAAAGACCAGCAATCCTGCCAGAACGCAGAATATCTAACCAGTATCTGTGTTACACTCGTATGGCAGGACGGTAGTACCTCCCTGGGTGGTTGCTGTCTACCAACCTGCTACCTATGAAGGGGGGTGGGGGATGCTGCAGATCAGAGGGTCAATTGAATTGTGTTGTCCGCACACTTCTGGCAAGGCAGCTATTGCACCAATGATGGTGAGTGTGTTTTTTTTTTTGTCACCTTAAATCTGAATAAAAGTTCTGTGCGGTACAGATGATTTCCATAAGAAACTGAATTATATAAGAAACTTATTTTTTTTTTTAAATTGATTTACGTGAGAAAATTATTTTTGTGAGGATTTTGAGAAACTGATTTTTGTGAGAACCTGCTTTTTGTGACATTTTGTGAGAAAAATTATTTTGTGAGAAACTGATTTTTGTGACATTTTGTGAGAAAAATTATTTTTGTGAGAAACTATTTGCGTGAGAAAATTATTTTGTGTTAAATTTTTTTGTGTGAGCAATTGATTTTCGTGAAATGTCTGATTATTGTAAGATGTCTGAATTCTGTAAGGTCGTGAAGGTCCGTGTGACCTCTACGGGTTTTGCGCGATATCGTCAATAAATAATGCATACCTTAGATATACCTTTGAAGAGTTTCGAGAGTTTAATTACTCTCGGAGCCCGGCCATGGGCCAGGCTCGTCTGGTGCTTGCCTGGTCAACCAGGCCGTTGCTGCTGGAGGCCCTCTGCCCCACATATCCATCAGAGCCTGGTTGATCTGCATAATTCTCAGCAATTGTCTTTAATTTTTCAGTGTCTTTACCCCCCCTCCCTGTTTGAAGAAAATATTGTTTAATTCAAACTTATCTCTGTAAAACAGTCTATGCACGACAGTCCAGTCTACAATAAGGAAATTATTATTATTATTATTATTATTATTATTAGTAGTAGTAGTAGTAGTAGTAGTAGTTTTTGTTATCATCATTTTTATTATAATTTTAAATGCTGCGAGATTCTGTTTTCATTTCTCATTGCACCAGTTTTCAAGCTGAAGACGTTTCACAGTCCTCAACCATCCTGTAATGTTTATCAATCTGTGGTAGTGAGTTCGTCTCTCAGTCGATTGTTATCCAGGTTCGATTCTCGGGCGGCACGAGACGTATGGCAAGTCTTCCTACCCAAGTTGCCAGTGTTTGTTTAGCGATGGATACTCAAGTGTTAGTCAGCTGTTGTAGGTTGCATCCTCGGGGGTGGGGGAGTTTAGATAGGACTCTTTGACTTTAAATCGAACTGTAAAAAAAAAAAAAAGTTGACTATAGGAATTTGCTGTTCGCTGATGGGGCTTCAGTGGGGATGCAACCCCAATGTGAGGTGTCCTGGATGCTTCCAGAGGATCAGTACCAGACTAAGGTACCCCAGAGTCAACCTGGAGTCTACCTGGAGGGCATTCCGGGGATCAACACCCCCGCGGCTCTGTCCATGACCAGCCTCCTGGCGGATCAGGGCCTGATCAACGAGGCTGTTACTGCTGGCCGCACGTAGTCCAACGTACGAACCACAGCCCGGCTGATCTGGCACTGACTTTAGGTATCTGTCCAGCTCCCTCTTGAAGACAGCCAGAGTTCTATTGGTAATTCCCGTTATGGCTGGTGGGAAGCTGTTGAACAGTCTTGGACCCCGGACACTTATTGTTTTTTCTCTTAGTGTACCAATGACTTTTCACTTGGGCTATGTTACATCGCCTGTTGCATCGTAGGGAGTGATTTCTGTGTGCAAATCGGCCTTCAGCCGATGATAGGTCTGAATGTGCCGCGGATGAGAGTGGAGCAGGTGGGGCAGGTGTCACGAGGTCTGGCACACGGGGCACACAGGTGTAGGTGAGAGCAGGGGTGCAGCAGCACAGCAACACGGTTCTTCTTGCACTCACGACACACCAGACGACCTTCTTCCTGCTTCACTCGTCGTCTCAGCTCCACCACTGTCAGGACAAGAAGGATGATGTGTTATATGAGTTACAGAAGACACTGTTGGAGCCTCCATCAGATGACACTGCTGGAGCCTCCATCAGATGACACTGCTGGAGCCTCCACCAGTGGACACTGCTGGAGCCTCCACCAGGGGACACTGATGTGTTACATGAGTTACAGAAGACACTGTTGGAGCCTCCATCAGATGACACTGTTGGAGCCTCCACCAGTGGACAATGCTGGAGCCTCCACCAGGGGACACTGCTGGAGCCTCCACCAGGGGACACTGATGTGTTACATGAGTTACAGAAGACACTGTTGGAGCCTGCTCCAGAGGACACTA
Organism: Cherax destructor; assembly: GCA_009830355.1. NCBI lineage: Eukaryota > Metazoa > Arthropoda > Malacostraca > Decapoda > Parastacidae > Cherax > Cherax destructor. The sequence continues at coordinate 53,710 of WNWK01004069.1, forward strand.
CTGTTGAAATTTCCTACTTCAAAGTTCACTCACCCTCCTGGTTCGAGGTTCACTCACCCTCCTGCTTCAAAGTTCACTCACCCTCCTGGTTCGAGGTTCACTCAACCTCCTGCTTCAAAGTTCATTCACCCTCCTGGTTCGAGGTTCACTCAACCTCCTGCTTCAAAGTTCACTCACCCTCCTGGTTCGAGGTTCACTCAACCTCCTGCTTCAAAGTTCACTCACCCTCCTGGTTCGAGGTTCACTCACCCTCCTGCTTCAAAGTTCATTCACCCTCCTGGTTCGAGGTTCACTCACCCTCCTGCTTCAAAGTTCATTCACCCTCCTGGTTCGAGGTTCACTCACCCTCCGGCTTCAAAGTTCACTCACCCTCCTGGTTCGAGGTTCACTCACCCTCCTGCTTCAAAGTTCATTCACCCTCCTGGTTCGAGGTTCACTCAACCTCCTGGTTCAAGGTTCACTCACCCTCCTGATTCAAGGTTCACTCACCCTCCTGATTCAAGGTTCACTCACCCTCCTGATTCAAGGTTTACTCTCCCTCCTGCTTCAAGGTTCACTCACCCATCTGGTTCAAGGTTCACTCACCCTCCTGCTGCAGAGCTCGGTATTTGGCTGCGGCCAGGGTAGCAGCAGACTCCTCCTCCGCCTTTGCCGGGTTCTTCGGCTCTGACGATGAACTCTGTGAGTAAAATTCTCCAGTGAGAGTGAATCTGAGGAAACGAACCCTACTGAACCCTAAATTATCCTCTCATGCCTCCCTCACAAAGATACTGAACCCTACAATATCCTCTCATGCCTCACTCAAAAAGATACTGAATCCTACAATATGCTCTCATGCCTCACTCACAAAGATACTGAATCCTACAATATCCACTCATACCTCCCTCACAAAGATACTGAATCCTACAATATGCTCTCATGCCTCACTCACAAAGATACTAAATCCTACAATATCCACTCATACCTCCCTCACAAAGATACTGAATACTACAATATCCACTCATACCTCACTCACAAAGATACTGGCCCCTACAATATCCTCTCATTCTGGCTTCCATTCAATAACTAATGAAGGCTTCGTCTGATCGACTTCATCATATAAACGTTCATATATCCAGAAGAAGGATGACTTTCTATAAGCTTAGGCTGTGTTGGGGCAAATTTAAAATTTTACTGAAATTGTAAAATAAAAAAAAAAAACATGGAATCATTTCATTCTGATCAATTATTGGAGAAGGAATTTTCTGACTGGCTTCCAACTTTCATTGTTTGAGGGTTTTCTTAAGAGAAAACTTGGCTTACTTTTAACACTGTGTAACTATCATATAGAATTGGTAGCAGCACATTACTGATGTATCCAGTTTTACTTAATAAATTCAAATTATGACTCCTACAAATTTTAGCGCTTTCCCCGGAATATGATAATAATAATAATAATAATAATAATAATAATAATAATAATAATAATAATAATAATAATAATAATTTTTTTTTTTATTAACACATCGGCCGATTCCCACCAAGGCAGGGTGGCCCGAAAAAGAAAAACTTTCATCATCATTCACTCCATCACTGTCTTGCCAGAAGGGTGCTTTACACTACAGTTATAAAACTGCAACATTAACACCCCTCCTTCAGAGTGCCGGCACTGTACTTCCCATCTCCAGAACTCAAGTCCGGCCTGCCGGTTTCCCTGAATCCCTTCATAAATGTTACTTTGCTCACACTCCAACAGCACGTCAAGTATTAATAATAATAATAATAATAATAATAATAATAATAATAATAATAATAATAATAATAATAATAATAAATAATAATAACTCATCTAGGATGAACCTACTCCTTCGTCCAGAACAACAGAGTCGAACATGAGCCCTTGACGCCTCTGGGTCTCCTCGTAGTCGAAAACGCGCTCCAGGGCCTCTGCCACGGAGCGACAGAGGGTCCCATGCCGCTCCACGTGCTCGCGTAGAGCGTTCTTCACCAGCACCGCAGAAAGCCCCATCGTCACCAGGCGCTGCAAGACACACAACTCGTTTTACGTGTGCAACATTATAATGATTCCTGATGTGCCTTAAATATTCTTGCGGGGAAGTTGATGCAAAAGCTTCAAGGGAAAATATTTGCATTTCTCCCTGAAGCCATTTGAGTATTCCGCTTCTCCTACCACCACATCATTTATAAATGGCCAGTTAAGTATATTTAGGTATCCCTGAAGGGCTATCTTTAAGTGGTTGCTTGACTCTTTTTTTTCACTCATAACTCAAGAATGCCTTATTTATTAGCTTTCGTATTTTCAAAACTTGTGTAAGGTAACGGGGACCAAATCCTTGGAGCAATTAGCATGTTCAAGTGTTTTATGATCCAAGTTTTTCAACTCATTAAAAGAATCCTGGAAAGGCTCCGATAACTTCCACACCCTTAACTGGTGCAGCTTCAAACGTTCAAGAAAAAGAAATGAATAAAATTATTATATATATATATATATATATATATATATATATATATATATATATATATATATATATATATATATATATATATATATATATATATATATATATATATATATATATGTCGTGCCGATTAGGTAAAACTGGTCAATTAGCATAAACTCATTTAAAATTAAGTCCTTTCTAAAAATTTTTCTTATACGTTTAAAGATATATTTTTTTCATTTATGTTAATGTAAAATTTTTTAATTTTGTACCAAGAGAAACTTTGAAAACCTACCTAACCTTATTACAACAAGTGCAATTTAATTTAGCCTAATCCAACTAAATATATTTTAGATACGTTAACATTAATTTAATAATAAACAAACACAATGAAATATATTTTTTTCTTTAGCTTCAGATTGATTTTGGCGAAATTATTGCATACACAAATTTTCGCTTGTCTTATATAGCAAGAAGAGCGTTGCTATTTAAGCCAAAATCGCAAGTTTTACCTAATCGGCACGACATATATATATATCACTCCAAACATGTGACTTCGGTTATTCTTAGACTTCCACAATAAAACTAAGAGATCATAAAAAATAGTTTCTGTGTGCTTATAAACACTTCAGCATAATTACGTCTTTTATGTCTTTACCTTAGCTATAGGATGGGCGAGGAGGAGGTCTGCTTCTTCATCAGAGAGAGCGATGGGTCTGATCACCGCTGACGGAGGAATATTGTCATCCCAGGGCCTGGAGCTGGTGTCCTCTTCCTTCTGTATCCTGATGAAGGGGCAGCAGGGGTAGTAGCGGACGTGGTCGGTGGCAGGATCGTCACCCTGGCGCCAGCAAAAGAGTCCTCCGCCGCAGTGGAAACACTGAACCCAGTCAGAAATCCCCGTGTAGAAGAAGCCAGCGGACACCAGGTGATCGATGTTGATTCCCACTTCGACTGGCCAACGGGAGAAAGTCTGTTTCCGGGCTGCTTCAGTGTTGAACTGTGGATGAGCCAGCTGTCCGTTCTCAGCCTGTGCATCGTCTGTAGCAGATGTACCAGAAAATCAGTGGGTTGAGAAAATCTGCAACAGTCGGATTGTTAAGAAACCTGGCCGCGATGAGAGAACGGAGGATGGCCTCTTCTCTACGCACACAGGCATCATGAAATACAGTACAATTCAGTGTTCCTGAGGGAAAGCGTCTGTTCTTCAATACCTGAAACGCAGCTCTTCTTAATCACAAGCACCTTCCTAATGTGTAGTGAGACACCTTAATTTTGCTTTAATTAAGATACGTGTTTATTAGCCCGAATATTTAGAACACTGTACGCATAAAGCATTGATAAACACCACTCACTAATCCCTATACATAGTCTAATGCAATGAAGGCTAGTCATCTTTGGGATTTATCGGGCTGTTGGAGTGCAAACTTGGTAACAACTGTGAAGCGATAGCAGGTTAAGAAAAGAAACCATGAAGTAACACTCGATAACCCAAACAAAAAGTCAAATAATGGAAATAAGACAAATGAGTTTACTTTTTTGGTTTATCCTAGGTTAAAAATACGTTATATATCTTAAAAGTAACTCTACAGTGTTTTAAAGATTTTGTAAGGAATATATATAATACCTAAACAAAAAGTCCTTCAACGAGAAATAGGTAAACACATTTATTTAACCGCTCAAACAAACCATCAGTGAGGTAGCATACTGTGCAAGCAGCTGATAGCCCAGTTTGTATTTATCATAGTTGTAACTGTGAGTGATAGACATAAAAGTAGTCACTGGAAACTTCCTTCAGTCAACGTTTCTCCTGCACACAGCAGAGATATATCAAGTTTCAAGTCAAGGTTCAAGATCTCTTCCGAGGCCCCGGAACACCCACTCCCCATGAAAGGAGACTGTAACACACAGGTTACTGAGGATGGTAGTGGCTGAGCAAGTTGGGTGTTGGAAGTTAGTAATGGCGGGTGAGGCATCAAGGTAAACCAGATTCAGCAGAGCGAGTTGAAGCTGTTTGCCCGACAAAGCAGAGTAACGTAGTGAAGAAACTCCAACACGTAAGGTCGGCTAACTAGTTTATCCTATCGCTTCACAGTTGTTACCAAGTTTGCACTCCAACAGCCCGATAAATCCCAAAGATGACTAGCCTTCATTGCATTAGATGTAACATGTTAAATAAAAGGACACTTTTACTTGGAAGAGCATATTTCGGTATTCTACCAACAGTATGATTGTAAATTTTCCATTTGGCCAATCTTACCGGAAATTAGTCCACGAGTTACAGACCTGTTTCACAACTTTTTGTACAAATCTTCATACTGCTCATGAGTCCTTTCTAATCAATGTGCTACATTAGGTGTCTATGAAGAGAATCTGGGGAATGTCCTCTTAACATGGGAGTGCGTAGAGCATTTACATGACCAGTATATTTCTGGAAAAATTCCCTCTTTAGTCAGGAGTAGGATTCGTTTATAGTATTAGGTAATGCAGGGGGAATATAAGTCCTCAGGTTTCATATACATTAGCACTAAGTCTCTAGTGCAGCTGAAGATAATCTCACTCGATTAGGTCATATCAAGAGGCGAGGCTATTAATCCATAAATGATGCATATATATTTATAAGACTTGATGATGAGGATGCGAAAGGGTCTGCATTTCTCAATTCAGGCATTCAAAGGTGCGAGGCCTAATTGAAGAAAAAAGAGAATAGATATATTATCGTACGTGAAGTGGGTCCTGCTTCTTCCTAAGTTTACAAATATGACCAGTGAGTAGAAAGTTTATTAGTTCAGTAGGACTCGCCGCCGTGCACAAGATCTGAGGTGAGGAATTGTGGATACTGATCTGGCAGCTAAGTCTTCAGGAGGATTGTTTATTCTTGTAAGATCTTGGACTTTAGTTTTCGGAAGATTTAGGTCCCTGTATTTCTTGGCACAGTATTACCTAACTGTACTTATAACAATAGTGTTTGACATTATTTTTATTCTAAATTACAAGTTATTATTGTGTATACAGGAGGGAGCTTAACTTCGAGTGATTATAGTGTAGAGATTATCAGATATTTCTCTTGTCTCCATTTCACATAGAAGATTTGTAAAGTTAAGACCACGAGATATACAGTGCTGCTTTCCAAGTGCTTTCATGTTCCCCAGTAGTTTAATGTGATGTGCTCTGGCAGTTTAATGTGATGTGTCCCCGTAGTTTAATGTGATGTGCTCGGGTAGCTTAATGTGATGTGCTCTGGTAGTTTAATGTGATGTGCTCTGGTAGTTTAATGTGATGTGCCCCCGTAGTTTAATGTTATGTGCTCCAGTAATTTAATGTGATGTGTTCAAGTAGTTTAATGTGATGTGCCTCGGTAATATACTGACCGGGGCACAGCACATTAAACTACTGTGATGTGTTCCAGTAGTTTGATGGAATGTGCCTCGGCAGTTTAATGTGACGTGCCTCAGTAGTTTAATGAGATGTGCCCCAGTAGTTTAATGTTATATGCAACTGTAGTTTAATGTAATAATAATAATTTGATAGAGTCTCACTAAATCAGTAAATCAGGATAAGCAATGATTTTTTTTAGTAAATTTACGGCTTAGAATGATTATCTCATTGTAATTTGAAATCAATTAATGGTCAAGAGTAACTGGAGTTTTTGTTAATAGTGACTGGCGCTTATGTTAACAGTAATTTGAGCTTTTGTTAACAGTAACTGGAACTTTTGTTAATAGTGACAAGAACTTTTGTAAACACTAACTTGAGTTTTCTAATGTTGACTGGGGCTTTTTTAACAGTAATTAGAGCTTTAGTTAACAGTAACTGGAGTTTTAGTTAACAGTGTATTTATTCCAAATGTGATAAAGTTATTTTTTTATGTCAGGGTTCATGATGTAAAAATATTCAAATAAAATTTTGACTGTTACCTATATGCTATTTGTATTTACAAGTCACTGTCAAGCCACTGTCAGCCATTATAATGGCTGACAGTGGTTTGGAGATGTCCTTGTTCATGTTTCTAAAACACGATGCTTATTTCTTTCCTGGTAAAAATCTGGTCTGTGATACCAGGAGGTTGTGGTTCAGGACACGGAAAGACACTGTCTTAGGACTCTTTATTGGGAAGACGTGTAGGTCGTGGGACCTTTTTTAGTGGAGCGAGAAAGGTCCCTAGACCGACACGTTTCCGTAATGAAGTGACCCAAATCTTTCTTCATGTGTCTTTGAGTATTTTTTTTTCAGCGCAGCAGATGCTACCTACGTGTGCTTCAGGAGATGAATGTTTGCCTCTTAAGTACATTAATTTTCTTGAATGCGAGTATGCTTAACAGATTTCATTACGATGAACAATGGATCTGCCAGTTCTTAACTGCGCTGTTCTACTTTCTTCAGACTTGTTCGTGATCGTAAGCAGAGCTCTGTGACCTACAAAAGTTTAGAGCTTCAACAAGCTAGCTAACTAACTAAATCAAACGCGAGCTTTCAATGTAGATATGAAAATTAACATAGAAAGCAGGTTAGTTTTTGTATCAACCTAGTCTAGCAAGCGACCTGGCTTAGCTCCCCCCCCCCCAAAAAAAAAAAAATACCTTTGAAATTTTCATATCAGTAGCCGAACTTATAACCAAATTTCTCTTTGTTTAATATTAGTTACTCAAAGTCATGACTAGTGACAGGAAGACTATGTGAGTGGAAAGCTAAGAAGGTTCACCTTTAATATTGTGTCAATAATCTGAGCAAGTCTGTTTCGTGTGTATGTGTATTCGTGTGTGCTTACAAATACATTATTCCATAGTTCTCACCCTGGTACTTATTGGCAGAAGTCTTGACATTGGGCCTAGTACTGGTCACCCTGAAGGCGAGGTACTCGTCCAGCAAACGGTACACCCTCCCGGTATCGTCAGCCGGGTACGATATCGGGACGTTACCGGTAGCTACACCCGTGACGAAGGAACAATTGGGGAAATGCTTGCGATGTTCCAAGTCCGGATGATCACCGGGGTCCCAGTAACCCACGATACCCTGACAGAAGACGCACTGCACGTGGTCTTGGGTCTGCAGGTAAAAGAAGCCGGCCCTCGCCAGTTGTTCTGGGTCTATGAAAGCTACGGTCCAGTTAGCGAACGTCTGTCTCCTCACTGACTCCATCAGCAGCGCCATCATGCTGTGGAAGCGACGCTCCCGCCGCAGCTCAGCTGTGACACAACACCAATAACAAACGCAGTGAGATTAACACTGGTAACATCAAATGAAAACTTTATATTAACAATAATAATAATAATAATCATAATAAGATTAATAATAATCACAATAATATTAATAATAATCATACTACTGCTGCTATTACTGTTACTACTACTACTGCTGCTGCTATTACTACTACTATTAGTACTACTACTGCCACTATTACTACTGCTACTATTACTACCACTGGTGCTATTACTACTTATTCTAGTGCTACTATTACAACTATTACTACTATTGCTGTTACTTTTACGACTACTACTAGTACTACTACCACTGTTACTGATACTACTACTGCTGCTGCTGCTGCAACTGTTACTACTACTACTATTAATCATAATAATAATAATAACGATAATTATAATAAAAAGACTGTAACAATAGCGAAAACAGCAACGAACTGTCGCCAGTAAGGAGGGAAGATCGTAATCACTGACTTGATAAACTTTTACACAGAGTGAACATAGTCATAATTAAAACTTGCTCTGCATCTGCCATTTCTCTATATGATAAATATTGTCTGGTTGTGACCTCAATGAGTGTTTCTCTGGCTTTGCGCATATTTTTGAGTGTGTCTAATGCTATGAATATATATAAGGGAGTATCTGGGCCAATGAGTGAACTACATGGTTGTTCCTGGTGGCATGCATAAGCACACAAAGATCTGGGTAACTTACGTAGTCGCTTCTGTGAGGACCAGTGTGGGACAGCCATGACTGCTCTCGTCACCAACCTAAGGAAAACATGCAGCAGTTAATGTTTTCATTAATTTATATATTATGCAGATATCGCAAACCAAGTAAAACAGGATGCAAAGCAACTATTCTACTCCCCCGTGGTTGTTTTCCATCCATATATATATATATATATATATATATATATATATATATATATATATATATATATATATATATATATATATATATATATATATATATATATATATATATATATATATATATATATATATATATATTATATATGTCGTGCCGTGGCTTAAATAGCAAAGCTCTTCTTGCCGAATAAAGCAAGCGAAAATTTGTGTATGCAATAATTTCGCAAAAAGCATTCTGAACCTAACGAAAATAATATATTTCATTTTGTTAGTTTATTATTATATTATTGTAAACTTATCTAAAATATATTTAGATGGATTGGGCTAAATTAAATTGTGCTTGTTATAAAAAGGTTAAGTAAGTTTTCTAAGGTTCTTTTGGTACAAAATTATTAATTTTTACATGAACATAAATGAAAAAAATATATCTTTGAAAGTATAACATAAAATTTTAGAAAGGACTTAATTTTAAACGAGTTCTTGCTAATTGACCAATTTTACCTATTCGGCACGAAAACACACACACACACACACACACACACACACACACACACTCACACACACACACACACACACACACATCACACACACACACACACACACACACACTCACACACACACACACACACATGAGATTAGTAAAGAAGTTAGAAGAACAAGCATGTATAACAGGAAGGGCACTGGAATGGATCAGGGAATACCTCACAGGGAGGCAACAACGGGTCATGGTGCGTGATGAGGTATCACAGTGGGCGCCTGTGACGAGCGGTGTATCGCAGGGGTCAGTCCTAGGACCAGTGTTATTCTTGGTATATGTAAATGACATGACGGATGGGATAGACTGAGAAGTGTCTCTGTTCGCAGATGATGTGAAATTAATGAGGAGAATCACATCGGAAGAGGACCAAGCAGGACTTCAAACAGACCTGGACAAGCTTGACATCTGGTCTAGCAACTGGCTTCTCGAATTCAATCCCACCAAATGCAAAGTCATGAAGATCGGAGAAGGGCAAATAAGACCGCTGACAGAGTACAGGCTAGGCGGACAAAGGCTACAAACTTCGGCAAAGGAGAAAAACCTTAGGGTGAGTATAACGCCAAGCACGTCTCCTGAAGCACACATCAACCAGATAACTGCGGCAGCATATGGGCGACTGGCAAACCTAAGATTAGCGTTCCGTTACCTTAACAAGGAATCGTTCAAGACACGGTACACCGTGTACGTCAGGCCCATACTAGAATATGCAGCACCAGTCTGGAACCCACACCTGGTCAAGCACGTAAAGAAACTAGAGAAAGTGCAAAGGATTGCGACAAGGTTAGTGCCACAACTCAGGGGACTGTCCTATGAGGAAAGATTGAGGGAAATAGGACTAACAACAGTGGAGGAAAGAAGGGTCAGAGGAGACATGATAACGACATACAAAATACTGCGGGGAATTGACAAGGTAGACAGTGACAGGATGTTCCAGAGAGGGAACACAGAAACAAGGGGACACAACTGGAAGCTGAAGACTCAGATGAGTCAAAGGGATGTTAGGAAGCATTTCTTCAGCCACAGAGTAGTCAGGAAGTGGAATAGTCTAGAGAAAGATATAGTGGAGGCAGGAACCATACATAGTTTTAAGACAAGGTATGATAAAGCTCATGGAGCAGGGAGAGCAGAGACTCAGTAGCGGACAGCGAAGAGGCGGGGCTAGGAGTTGAGTCTCGACCCCTGCAACCACAATTAGGTGAGTACAATTAGGTGAGTATACACACACACACACACAAACAACACACACACACACACACACACACACACACACAATATATATATATATATATATATATATATATATATATATATATATATATATATATATATATATATATATATATATATATTGATATATATATATGTGTGTGTGTGATATATATATATATATATATATATATATATATATATCAGCACCTTTCGAGGCAGGTGAAATTGCTCACCTAGAAAATGTACAGAAAACCTTCACGCCACACATAACTGCGTTAAACACCTCAATTACTGGGAACGCTTGAAGTTCCTAAACCTGTACTCCCTAGAAAGCAGGCGGGAGAAATACATGATTATATACACTTGGAAAATCCTAGAGGGATTAGTACCAAAATTGCACACGAAAATCACTCCCTATGAAAGCAAAAGACTCGGCAGACGATGCAACATCCCCCCAATGAAAAGCAGGGGCGCCACTAGCACAATAAGAGACGACACAATAAGTGTCAGGGGCCTAAGACTGTTCAACTGCCTCCCAGCATACATAAGGGGGATTATCAATAGACAACTGGCTGTCTTTAAGAAGGCGCTGGATAGGCAACTAAAGTCAGTACCTGACCAGCCGGGCTGTGGTTCGAATGTTGGGTTGCGTGCGGCCAACAGTAACAGCCTGGTTGATCACGCCCTGATCCTCCATGAGGCCTGGTCATAGACTGGGCCGCGTGGGCGTTGACCCCCGGAACCCTTTCCAGGCATATATATATGTACTAATTTAGTTGTCTTTGCAGGGGTCGATTCACAGCTCCCTGCCCCGCCTCTTCACTGGTCGCTACTAGGCCACTCTTCCTGCTCCATGAGGTTTATCATGCCTCTTCTTAAAGCTATGTATGAATCCTGCCTCCACTACATCACTTCCAAGATTATTCCACTTCCTGACAACTCTCTGACAAAAAATACTTTCTAACATTCCTGTGATTCATCTGAGTCTTCAACTTCCAATTGTGACCCCTTGTTGCTGTGTCCCATCTCTGGAACATCCTGTTTCTGTCCACCTTGTCGTTATAATATATCCCCTATCTCTCCTGTCTTCCAGTGTCATCAGGTCGATTTCCATTAATCTCTCCTCGTAGAACTTACCCTTTAGGTCCGGGACTATTCTTGTTGCAAACCTTTGCACTTTCTCTAGCTTCCTTACATGCTTGGCTAGGTGTGGGTTCCAAACGATTCCTTATTAAGATGAACGATTCCTTATTAAGATGTCGGAATGCTGTTCCTAGGTTTGCTAGGAGCCCGTATGCTGCAGCAGTTATTTGGTTGATGTGCACCTCCGGAGATGTGCCCGGTGTTATACTCACCCCAAGATCCTTTTCCTTGAGAGAGGTTTGTAGTCTCTGTCCCCCTAGACTGTACCCTACTCCAATCTTCATGACTTTGCATTTGGTGGGGTTGAACTTCAGAAGCCAGTTGCTGGACCAGTCATGTAGCCTGTCCAGATCCATTTGTAGTTCTGCCTGGTCCTTTTCCGATTGAATTCTTCTCATCAACTTCACATCATTTGCAAACAGGGACACTTCGAAATCTATTCCTTCCGTCATGTCATTCACAAATACCAGAAACAGCACCGGTCCTAAGACTGACCCCTGTGGAACCCCTCTCGCTACAGGTGCCCACTCTAATACCTCGCCACACACTATGACTCGCTGTTGTCTTCCTGACAGGTATTCCCTAATCCATTGTAGTGCCTCCCTGTTATCCCAGCCTGGTCCTCCAGCTTTTGCACTAATCTCTTGTGTGGAACTGTGTCAAACGCCTTCTTGCAGCCCAAGAAAATGCAGTCCACCCACCCCTCTCTCTCTTGTCTTACTGCTGTCACCCTGTCATAGAAGTCCAGTAAGTTTGTAACACAGGATTTCCCGTCCCTGAACCCGTGCTGTCTGTCGTTGGTAAGCTCGTTCCTTTCTAGGTGTTCCACCACTCTTCTCCTGATAATCTTCTCCATGAAGATTAGTGACACTGGTCTGTAGTTTAATGTTTCATGTCTGTCTCCTTTTTTTTAAAAATTGGGACTACATTTGCTGTCTTCCATACCTCAGGTAGTCACCCTGTTTCGATAGATGAGTTGAATATTGTTGTTAGTGGTACATATAGTGCCTTTGCTCCCTCTCTCAGGACTCATGGAGAGATGCTATCTGGCCCCATCGCCTTTGAGATATCTAGCTCGCTCAGCAGCCTCTTCACTTCTTCCTCGGTTGTATGTATTGTGTCCAACACTTGGTGGTGTACCCCACCTCTCTGTCTTTCTGGAGTCCCTTCTGTCTCCTCTGTGAACACTTCTTTGAATCTCATGTTGAGTTCCTCACATACTTTGCAGTCGTTTCTTGTGATCTCTCCTCCTCAGCTTTATTACCTGGTTCTTGACTGTTGTTTTCCTCCTGATGTGGCTGTACAACAGCTTCGGGTCAGATTTGGCTTTCACTGCTATGCCATTTTCGTATTGCCGTTGGGCCTCCCTTCTTACCTGTGCATATTCATTTCTGGCTCTACGACTGCTCTCCTTATTCTCCTGGGTCCTTTGCCTTCTATACTTCTTCCATTCTCTAGAACACTTGGTTTTGGCCTCCTTAAACCTTTGGGTGAATCAAGGGCTTATCCTGGCTATCTCGTTATTTCTATTGCCCTTGAGTACAAACCTTTCCTCAGCTTCCTTGCATATTGTTATCACATATTCCATCATCTCGTTTACTGACTTCCCTGCCACTTCTCTGTCTGTAGTTTGGCTTGATTCGTCCTGCCCTTCCTGCTTCCCTCTCCACTTGTAATTCTACTATGTATTCGAAGCTCAGAACCATGTGATCACTGGCCCTGAAGGGTCTTTCATATGTGATGTCCTCACTATCTGCACTACTTAAGGCGAATACTAGGTCCAGTCTCGCTGGTTCATTCTCATATTATCAAGGAACTGTGATAAGTATGTATTTCATTGAGAATCCTTATCTAATATGTTATAGGCAATTATTGTATAGCTTTCATTGTGAATAAACCGAGAGGTGTATGGCTCTCAGTGTATATGTACTGAGAGGTTAGTAGAATGCCTAGTTTAGAGAGCAAAATAGTTTTTGCAGGTGAAATGCAGCCTCTATGACCCTCGTGATGTCGAGACGCTTTAAACCTCACAACCGATCAACATGTGCATCAGAAAAAGTATTAATGAACAAATGTTACTAGGAAAGCCAATTTTAAGTTTTGATAGTACCTCATTATAACGACTGGATGATTAATTGAGTTAAAAGTCTACTAACAACGTGAGGGTTATTAAAGGTGCTAGTAACTTGTTTATCACAAGTCATGGATATTTTAATTCCAGTTAAGGGTGTATGGTATATACCAAGATGAACATACCTCCACTTGAACCTGCACCGTTGCTCTCGGTGCACATTCACTAAGAGATATATACTCACTAGAATATACGTACAATATCTATAGTGATTGTGATATGTAAGTTACAAGTTAAATATAAATATATTTCTTTACATAATCTGACTCTATCATTGCTCGAAACTAGGAAATAGGAAATATAGAAAAAGCAAAATGCGTAGATTAGTTGCATAAATTAAGTATAATTATGTTACGTAACTTTTAGTCAGGTTAGCTATATATATATATATATATATATATATATATATATATATATATATATATATATATATATATATATATATATATATATATATATATATATAAAATTGCATAACTATATTTCATTGTCTTTCTTGGGAGAGGCGAATCTTTGTGACATTAATATTGTCTATATTCTCATATAAAATTGGGGTGGGGTTACTTTTCAATGTTTGAAATGTACGTGTTGAAGGGAAGGCCAAAGGTGGTTCATATCTCATCGGTAGAGTCTCCGGCTCATAACTGAAGAGCAAGTATTTACCAAGCAGTTGGTGTTGGCAGACTGTAGTGGGTGGCTTATTTTTGAGAGAATTTTTCTTGGAGATTTAATTGAGCTAACAACAGCTCTTAGCCTGTAAATTCAACAGTGTAAATTAAAATAAAGGAGACGGCAGCTGATTCCACTAATAACAAAAGTCTTCAACATAAACGCGTAGTCAAGTGATAAGACACCACGAGACAGTGTGTAATAATACGCCTTATCTCAGGTGATGCTGAGTACTTTATCTTCTATTGTATATTGTTGATGCCTGACACTTGTGGTTGTCACAATATTGGAACACCTCATGCTATTTTTTTTCACTTTTTTCGTGCGATGCTTCTGATTTTGTGTCCTCTCTTGTAAACAAAGAAGCGAAATGAAAAAAAAATGATGTTTGGGAAACTGAGCAGATGTAGATGAGGGTCTAGTGACTACGAGTGGACTTGTGAGAAAACTGGAGCTTGTCCTCGTTTGTTACGTTATGAAAGTCTTGTTTCCAACAGCTACGTCTGTAGTATCCAAACTGAAGCTCAACTAGCTTAAACTAAGCTTACATAACTTAAAAAATAGCTGAAATTTAATTGATACAGAGGTATACAACGTTCAGAAATTAACGCATTGTGATATGTAAGAGAAACTTTGTCTCCTAACTTTCTATTACCCTGACTTATTATGATCCCTGGCTTACTGTGATCCCTGGCTAACTGTAATCCCTGGCTTACTGCGATCCCTGGCTTACCGTGATCCCTGGCTTAATATGTGGTTCTTGATTAATGAGTCAGTGTGGTCCTTGGATCAGTGTAGCTCTGATAGTTTTAGGATGTATATTCTTTCTTATTTCCCTGAGAGCTATTTCAGCTATTCATGTATGATTCTTGAGCGAGCGTAGACCAAACACGGCTGGGACACATCGTCTAATATTATATTTTTAAAGTAAGATTTTAAACAAGACTCTCTAGATTTATATAGCACATGACACATTGCAGATGTTTTGATGTTTTCGTGTGGGTGGTAGTGGAGTGTGGTATGCCACTCAGGTGTTGAACTAGGGCAAGGATCATGGACACCCAGGAAAGGATCCAGGGACATTCTTAATGTATCTCTCACACTGATCTACCGCTTGTGGGATGCTTGCTGTAAAAACGTTGATGGATCACAGTTCGTGAGCACTGCAGATTTCACAGCTGTGGTACGTAGCGGCTTTGCAAATTAGTCGTTTAGGACTTGAGGGTAAAACACCTAAAGCTTCCGACTGTCATTGTAACGCAGCAAAATTTGTCTGCCAGCCTTTAAAGATATACATTGGGCATTTGTGGAGTGATAAATATATGGGCTGTAATTTAAATACTGCATAATTTGAAGACATATTACTGGAAATATATTTGTAATAAGAAGTAATGGATACAATTAGAGGAAACATTGTGATGGTGTATGTTTAGGATTATTGCATAAACTAACGTAAAGAATTAAAGCAATGATGATTTTCAAGCATAAAATGTTGCATTGTTCTTGCTAGGATGTATATTACAGTCAGGAGAATTAAATTAGTCCCGTAGCTCGCCACAGCCAAGTGTGTGTCAGCATCGGAGTGACATGTCCAGTGTTACTGGGCACCTGATGTGACGCTTTAAAGTATCGAGGGTTCGATTCCTGGCCAGTGCAGTTTATTATTTGCTTAAACCACTTGTTCGTGGAGCTGTGACTCGACCCCTGCAACCACAACTAGGTGAGTACACACACACACACACACACACACACATACAATGGATCAGGGAATACCTGTCAGGAAGACAGCAGCGAGTCATGGTCCGTGGCGAGGTGTCAGAGTGGGCGCCGGTGACGAGTGGGGTTCCACAGGGGTCAGTCCTAGGACCGGTGCTGTTTTTGGTATTTGTGAACGATATGACGGAAGGAATAGACTCCGAAGTGTCCCTGTTTGCATATGATGTGAAGTTGATGAGAAGAATTCAATCGGACGAGGACCAGGCAGAACTGCAAAGGGATCTGGACAGGTTGCAAGCCTGGTCCAGCAATTGGCTCCTGGAGTTCAACCCCACCAAGTGCAAAATCATGAAGATTGGGGAAGGGCAAAGAAGACCGCAGACGGAGTACAGTCTAGGGGGCCAGAGACTACAAACCTCAATCAAGGAAAAAGATCTTGGGGTGAGTATAGCACCAGGCACATCTCCTGAGGCGCACATCAACCAAATAAGTGCTGCAGCATACGGGCGCTTAGCAAACCTACGAACAGCATTCCGACATCTTAATAAAGAATCGTTCAGGACCCTGTACACTGTGTACGTTAGGCCCATACTGGAGTATGCAGCACCAGTTTGGAACCCACACCTAGCCAAGCACGTGAAGAAGCTCGATAAAGTGCAAAGGTTTGCAAAAAGACTAGTCCCGGAGCTAAGGGGTATGTCCTACGAGGAGAGGTTAAGGGAAATCCACCTGACGACACTGGAAGACAGGAGAGATAGGGGGGACTTGATAACGACATATAAGATACTGAGAGGAATTGACAAGGTGGACAGAGACAGAATGTTCCAGAGATGGGATACAGCAACAAGGAGACACAGTTGGAAGCTGAAGACTCGGATGAATCACAGAGATGTTAGGAAGTATTTCTTCAGTCACAAAGTGATCGGGAAGTGGAATAGTTTGGGAAGCGATGTAGTGGAGGCAGGTTCCATACATAGCTTTAAGCAGAGGTATGATAAAGCTCATGACGCAGGGAGAGTGACCCAGTAGCGGCCAGTGAAGAGGCGGGGCCAGGAACTGTGACTTGACCCCTGCAACCACAACTACGTGAGTACAACTAGGTGAGTACACACACACACACACACACACACACACACACACACACACACACACACACACACACACACACACACACACACACACACAATATATAATATATATATATATATATATATATATATATATATATATATATATATATATATATATTTATTAACACATCGGCCGATTCCCACCAAGGCAGGGTGGCCCGAAAAAGAAAAACTTTCATCATCATTCACTCCATCACTGTCTTGCCAGAGGGGTGCTTTACACTACAGTTATAAAACTGCAACATTAACACCCCTCCTTCAGAGTGCAGAAGAACCTTAGAAAACTTACCTAACCTTATTATAACAAACGCAATTTAATTTAGCCCAATCCAACTAAATATATTTTAGATAAGTTTACAAAAAATCAATAACCAAAACCAATGAAATAAAATATTTTTCGTTAGGTTCAGAATGATTTTTGCGAAATTATTACATACATAAATTTTCGTTTGTCTTATTTATTCGGCAAGAAGATAATATATCGCTTCATAATTTTAAGTAAAGGCAGTAGATAGAGAAATGAACAAACACTTGAATGGAGATAAGAGATAAGTAAGTGCACTCATAGAGATAAGAGATAAAGAGAACATGTCAGAACAAGCCTGCCCTATCAGCCAGAGTACTGATAATTATCTTACGTTATTACTCCCCTAACCTCCCCCCCTCACACTAATATTTCTCAACCGTCTATACTCGCATCTAATCTCTCTCTCTCTCTCTCTCTCTCTCTCTCTCTCTCTTCTCTCTCTCTTCTCTCTCTCTTCTCTTCTCCCAGTCACAGTTACTTTCCTGAATAATGTGTTTACCAACCAGACTACGTTCACCAGCCAGTGACTAACAGTGTCACAGCCAGTGACTAACAGTGTCACCAGCCAGTGACTAACAGTGTCACCAGCCAGTGACTAACAGTGTCACCAGCCAGTGACTAACAGTGTCAACAGCCAGTGACTAACAGTGTCACCAGCCAGTGACTAACAGTGTCACCAGCCAGTGACTAACAGTGTCACCAGCTAGTTACTAACAGTGTCACCAGCTAGTGACTAACAGTGTCACCAGCTAGTTACTAACAGTGTCACCAGCTAGTGATTAACAGTGTCAACAGCCAGTGACTAACAGTGTCACCAGCCAGTGACTAACAGTGTCAACAGCCAGTGACTAACAGTGTCACCAGCCAGTGACTAACAGTGTCACCAGCCAGTGACTAACAGTGCCACCAGCCTGTGACTAACAGTGTCACCAGCCAGTGACTAACAGTGTCACCAGCCAGTGACTAACAGTGTCACCAGTCAGTGACTAACAGTGTCACCAGCCAGTGACTAACAGTGTCCCCAGCCAGTGACTAACAGTACCCTCAGCCAGTGACTAACAGTGTCACCAGCCAGTGACTAACAGTGCCACCAGCCTGTAACTAACAGTGTCACCAGCTAGTTACTAACAGTGTCACCAGCTAGTGACTAACAGTGTAACAGCCAGTGTACTAACAGTGTCACCAGCCAGTGACTAACAGTGTCACCAGCCAGTGACTAATAAGACATTTTGTCAGTTTGTTTAAATATTTTCCACCTTCGAAATCTAGTTAATGGTACAATCAAGTCAATGTTCAGCACTCCTTACAAATATATGGGATTTTCACTATATAAAAAAAATATATATATATATATATATATATATATATATATATATATATATATATATATATATATATATTTTATATATATATATATGTCGTGCCGATTAGGTAAAACTGGTCAATTAGCAAGAACTCATCTAAAATTAAGTCCTTTCTAAAATTTTCTCTTATACGTTTAAAGATATATTTTTATTATTTATGGTAATGTAAGTATTTATAATTTTGTACCAAGAGAAACTGAAAACCTACCTAACCTTATTACAACAAGGGCAATTTAATTTAGCCTAACCCAACTAAATATATTTTAGATACGTTAACATTATTTTAATAATAAACAATTACAATGAAATATATTGTTTTCGTTATGTTCAGAATAATTTTGCCGAAATTATTGCATACACAAATTTTCACTTGTCTTATATGGCAAGAAGAACGTTGCTATTTAAGCCAAAATCACAAGTTTTACCTAATCGGCACAACATATATATATATATATATATATATATATATATATATATATATATATATATATATATATATATATATATATATATATAAACAATTCACAAACAGGCGAACTTTTGGGGCCAATGCTTGCTGGTGCACTGTACCGCTTCAGTTTGCTGGTAGCCTTTCTGTCTCTTCTGAGAATACCTCCCTAAATCTCATACTGAGTTCTTCACAGACTTCCTGATTACCTGGTCCTTGACTGATGTCTTCCTCCTAACGTGGTTATATAACATATTTGGGTCGGATTTGGCTTTTGATTCTTTGCCTTCACTTCTTTTTTCATGCTCTAGCACATTTTGCTTTGGCCTCTCCACACCACTGGGTAAACCATGGACTCACTCTCGTCTTCCCATTGTTCGTATTGCTCTTGGGTACGAACTTCTCTGCCTCCCTGAACTTTTTGGCCACGTGTTCCATCATCTCATTCATTGTTTATCCCTCTAGTTATCTTTCCCATTGCACCTTAGACAGGAATTGCTTCATTTCTGTATAGTCCCCTCTTGAAGTTTAGCTTCTCATCTCCTTCTCATGCTGCTTCACTCTCCACTGTTAATTTCACAAGGTATTCAAAACTCAGGACTATATAGTTGCTAGAGCCGAGGGGCCTTTCATATGTAGTATCTTCTATGTTGGAATCACTCAGAGTGAATACAAGTTCCAGCCTTGCTTGTTCATCCTCTCATCTCTCTTTGTATCCCTAATATGTTGGTACATGAAGTTTCTGTTTCCACCTCCAATATTTTAGCCCTCCACAATTCTGATTCTCCCATGTGGTTCAAGGTTCTCCCAGTCAATCTTCTTATGGTTAAAGTCTCCCATGACCAGTAGTTTAGCCCTTCATATGTGGGCTTTTCTGGCCACCTCAACTAGTGTATCCACCACTGCTTTGTTGTTTTCAGCATAATCTCATATTGGCCTCTTGCTGTTTAGTAGAAGGTTGTACATAACTTCTATCACCACCTTGGGACCCCCGATCTTCAGTGTGCTACTATGTAGTCATCTGCTTTTTCTCGGTCCTTTCCTTATATCTCCTCAAAACTCCACTGGTTTCTGATAAGCAGTGCTATTCCTCCTCCTCCGTTCCCCATGGTCTTACTCAAAATCTGATAGCCAGTCAGGAATACTGCATCTGCTATCATAGCCATAAGCTTCGTCTCCATGAGTGCTGTGATATCTTGGGATGCCTCCATGATTCATTCATGCCACTCCTCACTTTTATTTGTTATTCTAACTTCATTGCTGAACCATACCTTCAGCTTTTTTTCTATTTGTGTTTCAGTTCGTGGGTTCCTGGTCCTTGCCCATGGGTCAGGGAAATAGAAGTCGTTGGTATGGATTGGGAGTATGGAAGAGGGGTGGGATTTTGCGAGACAGTGTAGTTCCGATCTCCAGGGCAACAACCACCACTCCTTCAGAGTGCAGACAATGTACTTCACACTTTCAGGACAACAACCACTTCCTACTTCAGAGACCAGACACTACTTTACACCTCCAGGACAACACCCACTTCCTACTTCAGAGTGCAGACACTGTACTTCCCACCTCCAGGACAACAATCACTCCCTCCTTCAGAGTGCAGACACTGTACTTCCCATCTACAGGACAACACCCAGCCCCTCCTTCAGAGTGCAGACACTGTACTTCCCACCTCCAGGACAACAACCACCACTCTGACCTTGTGTAGCTCATCAACGTCTAGTTTCTGCTCTCCGAATTCTTTTCTTAATATTAACACCATACATTTCTCTGAAACATAACATTTCCACTGCCTCTAGCCTTCTGCTCGCTGCAAAGTTTGAACACTATGCCTCACACCCCATTTAAAAGTGTTGGCACTATTCTTCTCGGGTACATTCCCATATTTATTTCCACAAATAACTACTTTTCTCTCCGCGTACTCTTCATCCCTCCACCTACCTTTTTTTTTTTACCTCATTTGTTCTATAATTCACCTCATCTTTCATAGACACATCTGCCGACACGTCCACTCTCAAATGTCTAAACATATTTGCTTCCTCCAAACGCTCTCTCTCCTCTCTAATATCCAAGTCTTCATTATCTAAGCCTTTCATTATTTTCGTCACCTTGGTCTTTTCTACATTCTCTTTTAACTTTCTTCTTTCACAAAACTGCTCCACCAGGTTTGCAGCTTAGAATCTAGCATGAAAACTGTGTCATCGGAAAAGAGCAACTGTGAAAACTCACTTCATATCATATTCATTATTTTTCAGTCGAGCGCCTCTCCTCAACACACTAGCATTCATTTATTTTTACAATTCCATTTATAAACATATTGAACAAATATGGTGTCATCATACATCGCTGTCTAATGTCTACTTGTACTGGAAAAAGGAGGAGTGATCCTCCGTCTGGATAACAGGTTTATATAATTAATAACAAATTATAATTGTAAGACTCACCTTAAATAAGGATGCAGCCACTTGCCTTGTACAGTATCTTGCAATTGTATGGTAAAGGGTAGTAGGCAGCGAAACTTCTTCCTTGTATGGAGGTTAGCCCTCAAACTTTGTCATGTTGGGAAGTTACCTGTTAATTTTGCTACTTTTAGGTATTTAGCAGGCAAACTATGCCTGACAGAGCAATTTGTGTCATATGAACGTAGGTGTCAAGCTCTTCATGACGTCAGGTGAGTGGTTGCCACCCTGTCTGTCAGCTGACTGTCTTGATGTGTGGCAGCAGTTGTCGTTAACTGGATACTTGATGCTCGCTCTGATAACTTATACCCCGCCTACCCTGCCACCTCTCCTTCCCTCAGTCCTCTATTATCTCTCTCTCTCTCTCTCTCTCTCTCTCTCTCTCTCTCTCTCTCTCTCTCTCTCTCTCTCTCTCTCTCTCTCTCTCTCTCTCTTCTCTCTCTCTCTCTCTCTCTCTCTCTCTCTCTCTCACTCTCTCTCTACCACTTTACTACACTTTAACTCCACTTAATCAGTACTTTAAATATGTAGAAAATTATGCTGGCGACGTGATATACAAAACATGAGGGGACTACAATTATTTATTGCACTAATAATTAAATAATTGGAAGCAGGGGGAATATACAATTACAATGGAGAAATTCCGTAATATAACATGTTATATGGAGGGGGTTATTTTGATCCATTACACAACTATAACATTTGGAATACAAGTTGGACTGGCAATAATTAAAGTCACACGAAGTTAGCCAACTTTGAGAGATTGTCTCAAGAGCCTTTGAGGACCCCAGGGACCCAGGACCTCAGCCTTGCCCCCCCTCCGTCCAGGAAGGAAAGACCCCGTCTTCTTTCCTCTTGTCATTCCCAGCTTTCTTAAAATCATTGTGGCTTCGCTCCCAACTCTAGGTAACTAGTCAGATAAATCCTGGTTCATAAATAAGTTTTAGACCAGTAAGGTTTGCCTTATGGGCGGATCTACTAAAACCATGATAACTACTTCATAAGTGCAAAGAAGATAAGGCCAACACTTCAGTCATCAGTTATCAAGAGCTGAGGCACCAAGACAAATAATTTAAAACAGCTGGAATCTCCCTGGAGCAACATCACATCTCTTCTTCCTTAAAAAATATATCTGAGAGGAAGAGAAATCTGAGATTTTCTTAAATTATTTTTATTTTTTATCCCTAACCCTGAGCTGTACAGAGGCTTAAATATTCAGGAGTTTAAACTAACTACTTAAAACTAAACATAATATTTCTTTAACACACACACACACACACACACAGGGACCAGGAGCTATGAATCGATCCCTTCAACCACAATTAGGTGAGTTGAGTGAGCACACATACACACACACACACAAATCACGGAAACGTCAATACCAGCTATCTACTAGAATTAGTGTGATTCAGATTCTAGACACCAGTGTGGTTACTCGCTAACAGTAATATTTAACAAAGCAGTAGAAGTCTCGGTACTAAACAGCTGTAAACTGTCAAATTCCCTCCACTCCATTTCCCTGTACACTTTCAAAGTTGTATAAACAAATAGAGCTGATTATTAGGAGCACACTCATATACTTTCTGGAAGACAACAACGAAAAATCAAAATGGAATCCTTATGAATAACTTGATGAAGCTCCTCTTGAGCGAAACGCTGTCATAATAGAGTTACATTGTTTAATGTCTTTTCATTCACGAATATTAAATGAGCAGTACTGAACTGAGGAGTGTCAGGGTGGTACTGAACGTAGGTGTCTGAAAAGAGAAATGTTTGTGTGGCTGAATGTTACTCCTCGGTCCAATCCATTTCCATAACTGACATTAATAATCTTGTTAATTGAATAAAAAATGAAACAGAAAGTTCCGGATGACATGAAATGTGATCGAAAGAGTTCCTCACCAATGGCTGGATGAAGGGAAGGGACCCGGGTAGATGGGCACAATGGCTGAATGAAGGGGTATTGGGAAGGGACCCGGGTAGATGGGCACAATGCTCGGAGACTTAGAACATGAGTTTCAATTTGGACGAGTGTAAATTAATGTATTTTCAATATATCAATATAAACCATGACTATAACAAAAATTTTGACCCACTAGCCGAGACAAAACCAGAGAACCCTGGAGCATCCATCTCTCATACATAAGGTCACTGATAATATATATAATTAACAGTGACCTTATGTATAAGAGACAAAACTAAAAGAGTGTAAGCCTTCATAGTTAAAAATATTAAGAACAAAACACCACTAACAATATTGATATTATAATGTACATGAAGAACCTCACCCTGAATATGATGTCTAGTTTTGGTCTCCACCTTATGTAAAAAGTATGGGTAAGTTAGAGAGGGTGCAGAGGAGGACCACAAACTTCATGCCATCATTAAGTAGCAAACATTATGCACTTAATGTGACCATGATTATGAAACGGGAGATTTCATTCAGACTTTAAATATGCTAAAAACATTTAACAAAACTATGATCAACTACATCAAGACGCAAGTGATTGAATGAGACTAAAGAACGACGTGAAACACCGTGTTAGGAGGCGCAACACTAGCGCCAGCAATGCCTTTTTTTTTTTTTACAAAATTATAGAATATCAAAATATAATGCTGACTAAATTGCGAAAAACAGTTCTTTATAAACCGCTTGTAAATGCGCTTACCAAATCTCGGATCCAATTAAATACAATATCTGGGCTGCTACGACCACTGGAACCCTGACTTTGGTTCACAAAACTACGCAAACACGACCAGCTAACAATAGACCACTCAGAGCACAGTAATAATGGTGGCGTAAGTAGTAATAATGGTGTAACTTGAAAGATACAACGCACCAATACGATGGGCAAAAAGACAGAAAGATAGTATGAAAGACTTTACAACAACCACGACTCGCTCACGTAGGAAATTTGTCAAGTTAAACTTGATTAAGTTCCTGCGTGAGCGAAACGTGGTCATAAAGTGTTCTATATTGTTTTTCAGTCTTAACTGTTAATAGTAGTAATGGGGGTGTTAGTGGTGGTGGAAATAGTATGAGTTCCAGCAGTTGAGGTCCATCTCTATTTAAAAATCCATACAGTTTTTTTCTTCTTTTTCTTCTTCATCATCATCATCTTCTTCTTCTTTCTCTTCATCTTCTTCTTCTTCTTCTTCGTCTTTTTCTTCTCCATCTTCTTCTAACTCGACTTAGATCATACAAAATAGCTTTTAAGAGTTACAGGAGACGTTAAGAAATTGACTCTGTGAACTTCATAT
This sequence comes from Cherax destructor, assembly GCA_009830355.1. Classification (NCBI taxonomy): domain Eukaryota; kingdom Metazoa; phylum Arthropoda; class Malacostraca; order Decapoda; family Parastacidae; genus Cherax; species Cherax destructor. Next base: position 78,593 of record WNWK01004069.1, read on the forward strand.
GATAATTAAGGATACACATTGGTGTTTCCTGTCCACAATAACCAGGTGCCAGTTTACCAGTTTTACTTTTAAAAATGTGTTGTACTTTTTTCCCCTTTGCCGAAACTTTTAAGAAAGTCTCTTCTTAACGGTTTTAACATTTAATTACTGATGTTTGTTGCTTATATGGAGAGTCACTGTAGCTTCAAGTTATTGCAAATGTACACATTCTGAGGCTTGAGTCTCAGGTGATTCCAAGTTGTAATTCTCAGAAATACAATGATAAAGACACATGCCAAGATCATGTCTGTCTATATGTCGTCATTGTCTACTTCATTTATATTTCTATTTTGAAATATTCGAAGCTATCACTTGAGTCAATTATAGATAATACAGAGATAGTGTTGAATGTCCGTTAACACAGGTAAAGTAGAAAGCCTATGCTAGTGAATGTTAATGGTTAGTGAAGGTTGAATTATTTTATAGATTTTCCAAGGTGACTGCTTTGTTACCTCTTACCAGTGTGATGGTAAGCATTTACTGACCATTACAAAGGTAAAAATTTCGAGATTACAACTCTGTGTCAAATCAGGATGACCATTAACTTGTATTCTTCGTTCTTCTACCTCTATTATTTTTTTTCTAAATCTATAACTACCTTGAAATCTCTTTCCATTTCATCATCATCATCAGAGTTCATGAAGTTCGTCATGAGAGGGATGGGGGTGGGAAATTTCGTCTGCCATAAGAAACTGAAAAACTTTACCAATTTACCCACTTGATGCATGTAACCAGCGCCTCGGGATACATGGGTGCGTCCTGCTCGGAATGTGTAGGTGACAGTTCACTGATGTTAGCTTCAAAAACTGTGTGTTAGTCTTTTCTGGTTATAACTTAAGGAAGATTTTTCTCACCAGTTAGCATCAAGTTATACAACTGCTAAATTTGTGTAGAAAACCCACAAGTTGATAACTGTGAGACACTTGGGGCAATAATTGGGAATCCTCATTCTGGAAACGTTTCGCCAGCCAGTGGCTTCGTCAGTTGTTAGGTAAGACAAATATGCAACAGTTAGGTATCTTTATTTCGAAACGTTTCGCCTACACAGCAGGCTTCTTCAGTCGTGTACAGAAAAGTTGGTAGCAGCAAGAATGTAGTTATTGAGAGGTCACGTCACGTCTTACCTAACAACCTGTCGGTATTTTATACCTTTTTAATAGGCTTCTTCAGTCCAATACAGTGAAGAACGATGGAAGATGAGGAGGAATCTGATCACCTTAAATTCCTCCTCGTCTTCTCTGTATCAGACTGAAGAAGTCACTCACTGGCTGGCGAAACGTTTCCGGAATAAAGATTCCCAAATGTTGCCCAAGTGTATCAATTATCAACTGCAAAGTTGCCACTTTCCTAACATTGCAAATATCTGGACTACTGGTTTCCATACAATAACTTGAGAACGGCTCTTCTGATAGACTTCAAACTTTCTATACTGTTATATTTTTCTCAAAGCAATGTTCACATTGTTATTAAGATGTGTAAGTCTCAGTTTGTCAATTTTATTAAATCAATTGTAATGTTTGTTTTTGTGTAATAAATAATGGAGCCCCTGTTAGGCTTCATTCAGTCTTCCACCTCTGTTAGGCTTCAGTCTTCCACCTCTGTTAGGCTTCAGTCTTCCACCTCTGTTAGGCTTCAGTCTTCCACCTCTGTTAGGCTTCAGTCTTCCACCTCTGTTAGCTTCAGTATTCCATCTCTGTTAGGCTTCAGTCTTCCACCTCTGTTAGGCTTCAGTCTTCCACCACCTCTGTTAGGCTTCAGTCTTCCACCTCTGTTAGCCTTCAGTTTTCCGCCTGTTAGGCTTCAGTCTTCCACCTCTGTTAGCCTTCAGTCTTCCGCCTCTGTTAGGCTTCAATCTTCCACCTCTGTTCAGCTTCAGTCTTACGATGTTTGTTTGTCTTGTTTAATAAAAGATTTGAGATGATCCTAGAATGTGTAGATCTCAATTTTTCATTTTTATAATAAATTACTATATTAGTATTCGAACTATTACTTGAGAATGTTTCATTATATCGGCTTCAAACTTTCAAGACTGAAAGTCTGAAACTAATATAAAGAGTAAATTTTTACTGGGCTTTCAAAATGAAGAATTAAATGCGCCTTTATAATACTTTTAACCAACAAGACGCACTTCGTTTCAAAATTTTCTTCGTCTGCTCAGGAAATGATAATTTTGATGTAAAACTTGCAACAAATTTTAGAAATTAAGTTAAATTCAACATTTAGTTATTATTTTTACAACATCATGCTCTAGCATGTCCCCTGTCTCAGTAGATTATGTATGTTTCATCCAAACAGGTCAATTGGTTTCCGTGATATAACAGAGGCAGAGGACAAGGCTGGTCTTCACTTCCTCCCCGAAAACCAGTCGCAATGGCTTTAGAGTTTAGTCTCGAAAAACTCTATGGGAATCCTCCACAAAGTTTCGACGAGTGAACTTCTCTTACATTCTTAGAGTGTTGACTGGGTTGAGCTCTACCTTCTGGGTTTCTGGAAGTTTTTAAAAAACAGCTTCTGGGGGTTTTCAGGGTTTTAACCATGCACTAGACTCCTGTCAGGACCTTGAGTTAATTTCTTAGCTAAGAAAATGATGATACTAAACAGGTTCTCTTCTCGACACTGAGGCTCAGCCAGCAGCAAAATTCAGCTACACGATAGATCTCTGTTTAATTATGCAGATATTTTGGATCTGAGGAACCACTATTCGAATTTGTTGTAACTAGACTTTATTGCCAATGCGAAAAAGATGCAGAGAATATTCTTGGCTCTGGCAGGACTTTCCCCTGAATATAATACAAATGTCGGAAGTGTTAACATGAAGTATCTTGAAGAATGTATAATAATATCGTGGCTGAAACAGTTTACAATTAGCCTGTCGTAGCCCATTATAAAGTTGCTAGTGAGCAAGAAACGCAGAGAAGGCCGCCGAATTTTAGGCAAATAAATGAGTGGGTGTGAGGTGGACTTGCTTACCTTGGGCCAGTAGGCCTGCTGCAGTGCTCCTTTCTCCTTAAGTGGATGTTACTTGGACCTGCTAAGCATGGGCCAGTAGGCCTGCTGCAGTGTTCCTTCTTTCTTATGTGTTTATGAATTTTCCCCTCTAGTAAATCGGTAAAGCTAGCGCCTTCCTAACACAGAGTTCTGTCTCCTCTCATCGTAGGTCTGATGGTCATCCCATAAGTTGGTCTTCTTCCAAAATTATTTATCTCTTTTTGAGCCTTCAAAGGTTCCTTTTCCTAGAATCGAGCCTAACACGAAACCTCCCTAACATGAATCTTATCCGTGGATGCCCGGCAGTGTCCGTTGTTCTCGTGATATATTTCATTGTATTACTGCCGCGCAGGTACTCAATGTAGTTAATTTTTGCCTTTTTTTTGTAAGTTGTTAGCTACGTTTTTTTCTTTTTCATGATGTTATCCTCAACTTTTCGATTAAATCTATATGTGATGAGTATTTCAGAGTGGCAGGTCCCATGTCAGGTGAACCCCAGCAAAATGTTGATCCAACTGTGGAATGCTGGACGTCATCTTTTACGCACTATTTAAATTTCCCAGCTCAGGCTGAGATATTTCATTACCATTCTTACGGGAAAAAAAGACTTCCTGTGTGATGGACTATGACAGGAAACTAATCCTTCATAATGGAGTATTAGAGAAAAACTATTCTGGTTGATACATTGTGACAGGAAATCCATCATGTTTGATAGAATATGGGAGGAAAACCAATCCTGCTTTGATAGATTAAGACAGGAAAACCGTCATTTTTGATAGATTATGGAAAGAAAACCAGTCCTGCTTGACAGATTATGACAGGAAAGCCAGCCTGCTTAATAAGGTATGAGAGGAAAACCATCCAGCCTGAGAGAGCTGAAGTATGACAGGGAAAAAACAACCTATCTGTCTGAGGATGTGGCAAGATCCATCTTGCGTGATGTCTGTGCAAGATCGACAGAGTTCTTGTTTTAACCTTACATAAACGTCTTTCGTCTCAGGAAAAAGCCACGCAGTGTGTTGTGTCAAGTTTTATTAATAAAATATTGAGGGTCAAGAAGGCTGCATTTCATATGTACACTAACATCTACTTGGGTATCTTTAAAGATACCTAAGTGTTGCACATGTGTCTAATTTATCAACCTGTCGGTTCTCTGAACCATTCATCTACACTAACATCTACTGAACAAAGTTTAAAGTAAACCCTCATTGTATACCAGCCTGATAAGAAGGTCCAAAAAATTGTATTATGAGAACAGACTCCAGACCATAAAAGGTGATATGAAAAAAACCCTGGAAAACCCTATCTGCAATTCTAGGAAATAAAAAGATATCCAAGAACAATACCATCAAATTATCAAAAACAGATGAACCCCTACTCTCACCAACTGAGACAGCAAACATACTTAATATTTTCTTCTCCACAATAGGAAAGAATCTAACGAGTAAAATCCCAAGCTCGAACACTCGTCCAACAGACTACCTCACAAACACCTACCCTAATACACTTTTCCTAGCTCCTACCAACCTAATTGAAGTCTCGCTCATAATCAACACCCTTAAAAATAAGGCAGGAGACATAAACAGCTTACCACCTTTTATGTACAAAAAAGCTTCACAGATACTGTCACCAATTATAGCAACACTATTCAACAAATCCATTGAAGCCTCTACCTTCCCATCAATTCTCAAAATAGCTAGGGTCACCCCGTTCCACAAAGGAGGTGATCAAACAGACTTGAATAATTATAGGCCAATTTCTAATTTACCACTGCTTTCTAAAATCTTCGAAAAATTAATTCATAGACAGATCTATTCCTATCTCGTCTCACACAATGTACTCAACCCCTGTCAATTTGGATTCAGGACCAACAAGAGCACAAACGATGCTATTATACACATGCTAGAGTTAATATACACCGCACTTGAGAAGAAAGAAGTCCCACTGGGAATCTTCATTGATCTACGCAAAGCTTTTGATACAGTCGACCATGATTTACTGCTCACAAAATTAGCACACTATGGTATAAGGGGCACCCACTCAACTACCTAAAGTCATACCTTAGTAACAAAAGCCAATACGTGTACACAAATGGAGTGAACTCTTCCACAAAACAAATTACAGTCGGAGTCCCTCAAGGAAGTGTCCTGGGGCCACTCCTATTCCTCATTTACATAAATGACCTACCGAATGCATCACAACTACTCAAACCCATATTATTTGCAGATGACACAACATATGTCTTCTCTCACCCAAATCCAGTCATACTGGCCAACACTGTTAATGCCGAATTACTGATAAACTATCAACATGGATGACGACTAACAAGCTACTCTCAATACTGACAAGACCTACTTCATACAGTTTGGAAACAAAGCCACAAATGTTCCACTTATCATAACGCTCAATGGTTCACCCATCACAAGACTCACAGAGGGAAAATTCCTAGGAATCCACCTTGACAGTAGCCTAAAATTCCAAACACACATACAACAAATTTCCAAGAAAATCTCAAAGACAGTAGGCATATTATAAAAAATACGCTATTATGTGCCTCAATCAGCTCTCCTTGCACTATATCATTCACTAATCTACCCTTATCTCACCTATGGAATCTGTGCATGGGTATCAACAACATTAAATCACCTTAGACCACTCATAACCCAGCAAAAGTCTGCAGTCAGAATGATAACAAATTCCCACTCTAGACAGCATACTTCACCAATATTCAAAAGCCTAAGACTACTCACCGTAAAGAACATTCACACTTATTCTTGTGCCTACTACATACATAAAACTCTACACTTTAATATAAACCCTCCCCTCAAAATTCTCCTCACCACCTTTAATAGGACCCATGACCACAAGACACGGGTCACTTTTTGATATACCCCGAGTCCATATCAACCTATGTAAAAATTCTATTCACATAAAGGGCCCCAGAATCTGGAATTCATTACCAGTAAATACTAAGCTAACTTTGTCTGAAAATCAATTTAAGACTCTTCTCAAAAACCACCTACTCACCCTAAACTAAATATTCATACTATAAATTACTTTAAAAAATGCTCAATATTATTTTCCTATAAGATAATTTAAATTTTTACTAATATGTTACTATTATGTTACCTCCTACTCACCCTAAACTAAATACTCATACTATAAATTACTTTAAAAAATGCTCAATGTTATATTCTTTAAGATAATCTCAATTTTTACAATGTAATATGATCATATTGTAATTTGAACAAATATGTAACTAGAATAAACTCAATCAATTTCTCTAATATTATGTACATAGTCTATAAGTCATTAGATTAAGCTGCCCCTAATGCCATGGCATGTCAGTGGCTCTCCTTGCACTTCACCATGGCATGTCAGTGGCTCTTCTTGCACTTCACCATGGCATGTCAGTGGCTCTCCTTGCACTTCACCATGGCATGTCAGTGGCTCTCCTTGCACTTCACCATGGCATGTCAGTGGCTCTCCTTGCACTTCAGGTTATGATTGTAACTACAAATATCTATGTACAAATGCAATTAAATAAAATTTGTTTGTTTGTTTGTTTGTATATACATAGGGAGAGATGTACCTCTCGGTGTATATACTTTAAGATATATACAGGGGCGCCTTCCCCTCACTTTGGTTTGGATGTCCCGTGTCTCGGTTGATAGCTTACTCAGCTCACATATTGAGTGTTCGTGGTTCGATCCCCAGCACGTTTGGAAACATTGGACATGTTTCCTTCAGTATGCTGTCACCGTTCACCTAGCAGCAAGCAGGTACCTGGGTGTTATTTGACTGTTGCAGGTCGCATCCTGGGAACAAGATTAAAGGACCCCAGTGTAAATAAGACAGACTGTCCCCGATGACGCACCGACTTTATTGGGTTACTCTGTGTGGATAACTTTCCCCAGGGTTAAAAATCCCAACAAAATCTAATCTTAAGCAATGATCTTGATAAATGGAACTTGACTTTATTTTTTTTAAATACTTAGATATTTTAAAATATAACACGACATTTTAACCTGTTATCATCATACGGATGTGTATGGGGTGCATAATAAAGATATTAAACTAACTATCATCATATATTTCCATAATTTCCTAGAGTTAAAGAACATATCTTATCGTGGAGAGGTATAACGAATATATTTATTTTGTTATATAATACGTATCTGGTTTATCAGACACAAATAAGACGATGTCTTTATCCTGGTACTCAGACAAGTAATCTTTGTACTTCACGAATGTAAACAAGTCTGCGTCTAATATCTTGTGAATAATCTTTGATTTCTAAGCGTCATTCATTCAGTCCAATCGGCCGTTCATTCATTTGCTCGTGCGGTCGTTCACTGGAGAAGTTTATTGGATTTATTAAAAGATGAAAAAACGCATCACTACCACATGTATAAACGTAAGTAAGTAAATTTACTTACATGATTCATTACCTTTGTAACTTGTGAGTTCATTACCTTTGTAACTTGTGAGTTCATTACCTTTGTAACTTGAGTTCATTACCTTTGTAACTTGTGAGTTATACCTTTGTAACTTGTAGTTTATTACCTTTGCTGTTAGTTCAACCTTGTAACTTGTGAGTTCATTACTTTGTAACTTGTGAGTTCATTACTGAACTGAGTTTATTCCCTTTGAACTTGTGAGTTCATTACCTTTGTAACTTGTAGTTTATTACCTGTAACTTGAGTTTATTACCTTTGTAACTGTGAGTTATTACCTTGTAACGGGAGTTTATTACCTTGTAACTTGTGAGTTTACCTTGTAACTTGCTCACTATCAAAACTTTGTGTCAGTCCCTGACTCATTATGTAAATCTGTAATCTTTATCCGTATGGGTGGTGACTACCACCCACAGGATGGGTACTACCACCACAGGATGGTAGGTGACTACCGCCCACAGGATGGGTATGGGCTGCATAATAAAGATATCAAACTAAAACTAAACTACCACTGTTGCATTACTTTTTCAACTACTTTCACCTGGAGTTTACCTGGAGAGAGTTCCAGGGGTCAACGCCCCTGCGGCCCTGTCTGTGACCAGGCCTCATGTTGGATCAGAGCCTGATCAACCAGGCTGTTACTGCTGGCCGCACGCAGTCCAACGTACGAACCACAGCCTGGCTGGTCAGGTACCGACTTGAGGTGCCTGTCCAGTGCCTGCTTGAAGACAGCCATGGGTTTGTTGGTAATCCCCCTTATGTATGCTGGGAGGCAGTTGAACAGTCTTGGGCCCCTGACACTTATTGTGTTATCTCTCAACGTGCTAGTGGCACCCCTGCTTTTCATTGGGGGGATGTTACATCGCCTGCCGAGTCTTTTGCTTCCGTAGGGAGTGACTCTCGTGTGCAAGTTTGGTACTAACCCCTCGAGAATTTTCCACGTGAATATAATAATGTATCTCTCCCGCCTGCGTTCTAGGGAGTACAGGTTTAGGAACTTCAAGCGTTCCCAGTAATTGAGGTGGTTTATCGCAGTTATGCGTGCCGTGAAGGTTCTCTGCACATTTTCTAGGTCAGCAATTTCATCTGCCTTGAAAGGTGCAGTTAGTGTGCAGCAATATTCCAGCCTAGATAGAACAAGCTACCTGAAAAGTGTCAACATGGTCTTGGTATCCCTGGTTTTGAAGGTTCTCATTATCCATCCTGTCATTTTTCTAGCAGATGCGATTGCTACGGTGTTATAGTCCTTGAAGGTGAGATCCTCTGACATGATCACTCCCAGGTCTTTGACATTAGTTTTTCGCTCTATTGTGTGGTTGGAATTTGTTTTGTACTCTGATGAAGTTTTAATTTCTTCACTACTACTACCTTAACGCTTCTGCGTGGCTAGTTAATGGTCCATGTGGGACCAAAACGTCGTCAGAAGCTTGAGTCTATGTGCGAGTTGTTATTTGCTTGTTGATTTGTTGGTTTGTTGGTTTGTTGCTTCCTTGCTTGACTTTATTTTGTTTGTTGGGTGACCGGTTGGTTTAGTTGGTTGGTTCGTTAATTGTTTGGTTGGTTGGTTACTTAGTTCGTTAGTTGGTTAATCAGATTTAAAGCCGATCAACAGCCCATATGTTGTTAAGGTTAAAAATTCACATGAAAAGAAGCGTCAAGGAAACTTTGTGTAGTAAAATATGACTTTAAATTAAATTCACTGTGTGTTTATACACGCACTAGAAACTTGCAACTTTCTCAGAGTATATCTTAAGAGTTAATAATACACGCCATGCTAGCGGGAGATTCGTCTGTAAAAACTTGCATTTGTGGACACAGTGGTGCCTATGCTAACCTTCCTATGGTGTAGAAATATACTACCTAGTTGGATGCATTTTATTGAAGCTAGCTGGCCCAGTGGCTAACACGACGGTCTGGAGTTTTGAGACTCTCTGATCGCGGGTTCTAACCACACCCGTGGTATGGTTTGTTTGCAATCGTGTCATTACGATTTCGTGAGTCAGATTTTTAGGTGTTAGTGCACACAAACTGAGATATATAATCATGTCGATGTGTATAATTTGAGAGATGCACACTTCTTGGTGTATACATGGTGTAAGACAGGCACTAATCGGTGTATATACATCGGAAGATGACTCCCAGTATACACGAGAAGTCATGGACCGACTTTCATGTCCAAACACACCTACGTGGTACGACTTACGATGGTCCAAACACCCTTTATGTAGTTTAAATTTGTAAGTGTAATTTGGGTCTAAGGACACATTTTCAATGGTAATAAACTAATGGCTGAAAATCGAAGAAAATATGTATCGGAATACACATTTTTCAGTGTCTATACTGAGAGATACAAACTTTGGAAGGCACAACTCAGGATATTCCTGACAGTTTCACTGAGATTACTTTTAAGAAAGGTTCCTCGCAAAGCAATACCTTAATTAAAAATTTCTTCCATCCAAATTACATAGTTCCTGTTTTCTCTAAAATAAAAGCCAATAATAACACCTTCTTCAGTATACGTGCAGCTGACTTAAGACGTACCCTCTCCACCTGATAACTGTATAACACTTGCAAGTAAGTAAGTAGGTAAGTAAGTTAGTAAGTAAGTCAGTCAGTAATTTCACTAAGTGATCAGTAAACAGTGAGAGTTTACGGGCATGTCACTTCCATAGCACAGAACTGGGTACGGCCCGGGATACATATACATGGGATGCAAGTCTCAATATACATACTCTTAGTTTTCTTTAATCAATATATGGACCCCCAGTGGAAACGAGTCATTTTGTCTGACTTTTGTTGGGGTTATCCTAGGTAATTTACACATGTGGAAAAATAGTGAAACTCCAAGCGATTTCGTGATTTCTCACATTATCAAGGAACTAGTTCCTTGATAATGTGAGAAATCACGAAAGTGATTGGAATTTCACTGTTTATTCACAGTGGTTGTTCGGCATAATGTGATATCACCTGTTTACTGTGATCTTACTACATATGTAGCTGTGTATGATAATTGTACTAGTGTGTACTTGTAACTAAATTAACTTACGTTAAGAATTAATTATGATTTGAATAAGGGTATACAGGTGACATGCAGCCTTGATGTACCTCACGTAAACTGTTAGGGATAGGAAGAATTACGTCTGCAATCCAGTGAGGAGTTATGTACCCGAAAATTTATAGTCTCTCCTGATGAAGTTAAGAATGACAAGTTTTCTTTAATTATTCAATAAAGAAAACGTTAAATATATATATATATAGTAAACCTAAGTAAATAAAGAAAGTGCGTAAAAGTAAGCAAAGGTAAGCAAGAAAGTAATTAAAAGTAAGCAAGAAAATAAATAAAAGTAATCAAACTGGCAAGCAAACAAGTAAAACCAGGTAAGTAAAAATTAGTAAGTAAAAATTAGTAAGTTAAATATGTAAAAAAAAAGTTAGTAAACAAGCAACTGAAGTAAGTAAGCAGGTAATTAAAAGTAAGCAAATAAGATTATGAGAAAGAAAGTAAAAAAATAAGTAAGCAAAAGTGTAAGTAAAAGTAAGTCTAAGTGAGAACGTAAGTTTTAGTTTAGGCTTTGCGCACATATCTTACTGAGTGCACACACATGTTGTGGAGACAAAAATGTACATTATATCGTCTCAAACGCAGGATAACTCAGACTTTCCGCTTTATTTTCACTGCAGTTCTTTAATACTCTTTCTCGGTATGTGATCCTTACCAGTCGCCTAACACCCAGGTACCTATTTACTGCTAAGTAAACAGGGGCAAGTAAGTAAGTTTATTTAGATATAGGTACACATAAACACACGTACATAATTTTTTATACATAGCAGCATATGTGTAGATTACCTAGGATAACCCAAGAAAGTCAGACAATATGACTTATTTCTATTGGGGTCCTTGTAATACCTTATTACTTAAACAGTAAAAATAGATATATGTATTAGAAATAAGGTAAACTGAGTTATTTACATTTACATCAAAGAGAGGATAAATCACAATAATAGGTACATGTATGCTATTTATATCGGAAATCACTCTCCTCTCTGTTGCTCCATTCATTAAATACCTTTTGGCTCTCTTCTTGAACTGGTTCATGCTAAGACAAGCTTTGAAATGTGCAAGCAGTCTGTTCCACTGCTTTATTGCTGTACAATAAAATGTGTTTGAAGCCTGACCACTGACTGTGGGTATAATAAAGTTGTGCTCCCTTGCCCTAGTACTATAGTACTTGCTTTGGCTCCCAGCCTTGACAAACTTGGCAGCAAGATATTCTTGACACTGTGAGCAAATTTATAAACGTGATTTAACTTCAGTTGTTTTACTCTGTCTTCAACATAAAACATATCCAATTGTTGTAATTCATCTTGACCTATATGTTGTCTTGAACCCAGGTCCAGAATGAATCTCACCATTTTGTTCGGAGTAATTTGTAGTTGTTTTGTCAAATTAGAGTACCATGAAGAGCAAAACTAATCTATGACATTGTATAAGAGCCAGACATAGGGTCCTGCGAGCCTCAGTAGGTAGACACTGTGCTTGTCTGTAGAGGAACTTCAGTCTGCCATTCGCTTTCTTTACTGTTCCCTATCAATTCTCCTGACATGCTTAGGTCAAAGGGGATTCCCAGGTATTCCACTCAGGAAACTGAAGTGATGGGTTCTCCATTACACCGGACATTAAAACTATTTACCCTTTTCACCTTATGGTTCGTGCCGAAGAGTATGGCTTCCGTTTTCTTGAGGTGTAATGATAATTTGTTGTCTACTAACCATTTGCTGCAGGACTCTAGTTCTAGTTCTAGCGGAAGGTGTGAGGAAACATGCCCAATGTTTCTGCTCGCCCGAGGATCGAATCCCTGTGTCTGTAAATAGTATAGAGAGACAGAGGTCAAGTGAAGCAGAGGTCAGGTCAGGTGGCAGTACAGTAGTGTGTGGTTCGTGGACGGGGGTCATGCTGTCACCTGACTGCGGTATCTTATGAAAAATAACTAGAGCAGTCAAGACTGTAGCCGGTGTATATAGAATTCCTTGTGGGGGGTACAACTATAGTTACATAGGCGAGACTTATAGAACACTGAAACAACGAATTAAGAAACAAAAGTACACCTGCAGCCGTAACAATGAGAGACAAGTATGCGTGATACATCATAATACATCTGGTATCTCGTAAAATGAAATTAAGCTAGTCTGTTAATACAAGAGGACAACATACAAAGGTGGTGTTATTTAGAAGTTCCCATGATAACAGTATTTAATACAGTCGTACAAAGCTCAGGAGATTCAGCATCTCTGGTGTACTCGCAAAGAGGATTTTTCTCCAACTAGGCACTGCGGTCATGAGGCAATATGGCACTGTTCCTACACTACACAATACTGCCACCTGACCTTACCACTCTCCGCTTCACCTGATTTCTCTCTCTGTATAGGATTGAAAAAAAAAAACTAGAAGACGAAACACGCTTTTAAGGACCTCGCAGACAATGATAACATTCGTCATCACCACAGATACTACACGAGCCAGAGTATTATTACACCAAAATTCATGACCTTTTCAGAGACCGTAACACAGGAACACCAATGGCTTGAGATGACTTAGACATTACTTAGCAGCCCCTTCCCCAACAAGAAGCATACTTCGCAACATGGAAGAAGGAAAGAAGCTGTTATACCTCTTACCCAGCAACCCAAGATCAGCTATGGTTGATGGGTTACTCACTTCAAGTATTAAACGTGTTCCTCACAAACCAGCAGGGACACACTTGAAACCCTTGTACAAAGTACTAGGCACCACAAGATAGCCATATCTGAAGCATTCCAGTGTCCTTATCAACCGAGTTAAATACATTATCATTAAGAACAACGTTTAGCCAGTTGTGATGTGAAATCTCTCATCACTAATGTAGCCACCATGCAGGCCATCAGACGACTGAAGAACAATATTAATAACAACTTAGACACATCCTTACCCAGCCAAGACGTCGTGGTCTGCTGAAACTAGATATCAACTACAACTGTTTCAGCTACAGAGAACAAATATACAGTGGTACCCCGACTTACGATATTTTCATGATCAGAATCTGTTTAAGTGCCATCCACAATTTTCTCCATGAAAATAAATTAGACTGTTCCTTTTATGACAAATTACATTACAAAAAATTTAAATAAGACTTTGATTGATTTTAAAGATGTGTATTGGATCATTCAATGATATCTAATCACCAGTAGCTCAGATAACAGCTCATGCTCGGCGTAACTAAATGGGATGACCACAAGCTCACCCAGGTGCGATTGTAGCACTGGTGGGTGAGCACAGGTGGGTGAGCACTAGTGGATGAGCACTAGTGGAATAGCACTAGTGGATGAGCACTGGTGGGTGAGCACTTGGATGAGCACTGGTGGGTGAGCACTAGTGGATGAGCACTGGTGGGTGAGCATTAGTGGATGAGCACTAATGGGTGAGCACTGTTGGGTGAGCACTAGTGGATGAACACTGTGAGCATTGGTGGGTGAGCACTAGTGGATGAGCACTAATGGGTGAGCACTGTTGGGTGAGCACTAGTGGATGAACACTGTGAGCATTGGTGGGTGAGCACTAGTGGATGAGCACTGGTGAGTGAGCACTGGTGGGTGAGCAGTGGTGGTTGAGCACTGGTGGGTGAGCATTGGTGGGTGAGCACTGGTGGGTGAGCACTGGTGGGTGAGCATTGGTGGGTGAGCACTGGTGGGTGAGCACTGGTGGGTGAGCACTGGTGGGTGAGCACTGGTGGGTGAGCACTGGTGGGAGAGCACTGGTGTGAGCACTGGTGGGTGAGTACTGGTGGGTGAGCACTGGTGGGTGAGTACTGGTGTGTGAGCACTGGTGGGTGAGCATTTGTTGGTGAGCACTGGTGTGTGAGCACTGGTGGGTGAGCACTGGTGGGTGAGCACTGGTGGGTGAGCACTGGTGGGTGAGCACTGGTGGGTGAGCACTGGTGGTGAGCACTGGTGGGTGAGCACTGGTGGGTGAGCACTGGTGGGTGAGCACTGGTGGGTGAGCACTGGTGGGTGAGCACTGGTGGGTGAGCACTGGTGGGTGAGTACTGGTGGGTGAGCACTGGTGGGTGAGCATGGTGGTGAGCACTGGTGGGTGAGCACTGGTGGGTGAGACTGGTGGGTGAGCACTGGTGAGTGAGCACTGTGGGTGAGCACTGATGGATGAACACTGGTGGGTGAGCACTGGTGGGTGAGCACTAGTGGATGAGCACTAGTGGGTGAGCACTGGTGGGTGAGCACTGGTGGGTGAGCACTAGTGGATGATCACTGGTGGGTGAGCACTGGTGGGTGAGCACTGGTGGGTGAGCACTAGTGGATGATCACTGGTGTGTGAGCACTGGTGGGTGAGCACTGGTGGGTGATCACTGGTGGGTGAGCACTGGTGGGTGAGCACTGGTGGGTGAACACTGGTGGGTGAGCACTGTTAGGTGAGCACTGGTGAGTGAGCACTGGTGGGTGAGTACTGATGGGTGAGCACTGGTGGGTGAGCACTGGTGGGTGAGCACTGGTGGGTGAGCACTGGTGGGTGAGCACTGGTGGGTGAGAACTGGTGGGTGAGCACTGGTGGGTGAGCACTGGTGGGTGAGAACTGGTGGGTGAGCACTGGTGGGTGAGCACTGGTGGGTGTGAACTGGTGGGTGAGCACTGGTGGGTGAGCACTGGTGGGTGAGCACTAGTTCAATGACATCCCACGCTGAGGTGGGATGTCATGGGACTTTTAGTATATTGTTCTGGATATTCATATTTACATTTCCTCCAATTTTCGGTTTTATCTGATTATTTCTGACCTAAAGCTTCAAGATCCTGCGCTGCAAGGGACGCAAAATAAATTGTCGGTAAATGTTACAAATAATTTAAATAGATAATTGTGCTTGAAGATAGAGATAGAACTGAACACCAGAACACAGGAAAATAACCACAGTATATCATAGAATTTACGATATTTATGAACTTTACACTTTAAAGCTAGGAAAAAACCAAGCCCAGTAATGAGAATGCATCTCTTATGTCGTGCCGAACAGGTAAAACTGGTCAAATTAGCAAGAACTCAATTAAAATTAAGTTCTTTCTAAAATTTTCTATTATACGTTTAAAGATATATTTTTTTTCATTTATATTAATGTAAAAATTAATAATTTTGTACCAAAAGAACCTTAGAAAAGTTGCCTAACCTTATTATAACAAGCGCAATTTAATTTAGCCTAATCCAACTAAATGTATTTTAGACAAGTTTACATTAATATAATAATAAACAAACGCAATGAAATATATTATTTTCGTTAGGTTCAGAATGATTTTTTGCGAAATTATTGCGAAGTTCCTCTTGCCTTATTCAGCAAAAAGAGAGTTGCTATTTAAGCCAAAATCGTTAGTTTTACCTATTCGGCACACACACACACACACATACACACACACACACACACACACCAGGAACCCAACGGGAAGGAAGGAGACACAACCTATGCTAAGGCCCTATCAGTCCACCAAGCAGGGCCGAGGAAAGAAGGGGGAGAGCAGCAGGGAGCAGGGGCAGTGGTGGAGGGGGAGGGGGGTGATGGTGGAGAGAGGGATAGGCCACATGCAGTGGCTGAGGAAGGAAGACGGGGAGGTCACAAGACATGACCGCGAAGTGTGTGAGGAGCTCAACATGAGATTCAAAGAAGTGTTCACAGAGGAGGTAGAAGGGCCTCCAGAAAGGCGGAGAGGTGGGGTACACCATCAGGTGTTGGACACAATACATACAACTGAGGAAGAAGTGAAGAGGCTGCTAAGCGAGCTAGATACCTCAAAGGAGATGGGGCCAGATAACATTTCTCCATGAATCCTGAGAGAGGGAGCAGAGGCGCTATGTGTACCACTAACAACAATCTTCAACACATCGATCGAAACAGGGCGACTACCTGAGGTTTGGAAGACAGCAAATGTAGTCCCATTTTTTTAAAAAAGGAGACAGACACGAAGCACTAAACTACAGACCAATTTCATTGACATGTATAGTATGCAAGGTAATGGAGAAAATTATCAGGAGAAGAGAGGTGGAGCACCTAGAAAGAAACGAGCATATCAATGACAGCCAGCATTGTTTCAGGGATGGGAAATCCTTCATTACAAACCTACTGGAGTTCTATGACAGGGTGACGGCAGTAAGACAAGAGAGAGAGGGGTGGGTAGATTGCATTGTCTTGGACTGCAAGAAGGCGTTTGACACAGTTCCACACAAGAGATTAGTGAAAAAGCTGGAGGACCAGGCAGGAATAACAGGGAAGGCTCTGCAATGGATCAGGGAATACCTGTCCGGAAGACAACAGCGAGTCATGGTACGTGGCGAGGTGTCAGAGTGGGCACCTATAACGAGTGGGGTGCCACAGGGATCAGTCAAGACCGGTGCTGTTTCTGGTATTTGTGAACGACATGACGGAAGGAATAAACTCCGAAGTGTCCCTGTTTGCAGATGATGTGAAGTTGATGAGAAGAATTCAATCGGACGAGGACCAGGCAGAACTACAGAGGGATCTGGACAGGCTGCAAGCCTGGTCCAGCGATTGGCTCCTGGAGTTCAACCCCACCAAGTGCAAAGTCATGAAGCTTGGGGAATGGCAAAGAAGACCGCAGACGGAGTACAGTCTAGCTGGCCAGAGACTACAAACCTCACTCAAGGAAAAAGATCTTGGGGTGAGTATAATACGAGGCACATCTCCTGAGGCGTACATCAACCAAATCACTGCTGCAGCATACGGGCGCCTAGCAAACCTAAGAACAGCATTCCGACATCTTAATAAGGAATCGTTCAGGACCCTGTACACTGTGTACGTTAGGCCCATATTGGAGTATGCAGCACCAGTTTGGAACCCACACCTAGCCAAGCACGTAAAGAAACTAGAGAAAGTGCAAAGGTTTGCAACAAGACTAGTCCCGGAGCTAAGGGGTATGTCCTACGAGGAGAGGTTAAGGGAAATCGACCTGACGACACTGTAGGACAGGAGAGATAGGGAGGACATGATAACGACATATAAAATATTGAGAGGAATTGACAAGGTGGACAGGGACAGAATGTTCCAGAGATGGGACATAGCAACAAGGGGACACAGTTGGAAGTGAAGACTCAGATGAATCACAGGAATGTTAGGAAGTATTTCTTCAGTCACAGAGTGGTCGGGAAGTGGAATAGTTTGGGAAGCAATGTAGTGGAGGCAGGTTCCATACATAGCTTTAAAAAGAGGTATGATAAAGCTCATGGCGCAGGGAGAGTGACCCAGTAGCAGCCAGTGAAGAGGCGGGGCCAGGAGCTATGACTCGACCCCTGCAACCACAACTAGGTGAGTACAACTAGGTGAGTACACAGTGGGCGTCTGTGACGAGCGCTGTCCCACAAGGGTCAGTCCTAAAACCAGTGCTATTTTTGGTATACGTGAATGACATGATGGAAGGGATAGACTCAGAAGTGTCCCTGTTCGCAGATGATGTGAAGTTAATGAGGAGAATTAAATCAGATGAGGATCAGGCAGGACTACAAAGAGACCTGGACAGGCTGGACACGTGGTCCAGCAACTGGCTTCTTAAGTTTAACCCCGCTAAATGCAAGTCATGAAGATCGGGGAAGGGCATGGAAGACCGCAGACAGAGTATAGGCTAGGTGGCCAAAGACTGCAAACCTCACTCAAGGAGAAAGATCTTGGGGTGAGTATAACACCGAGCACGTCTCCGGAAGCACACGTCAACCAGATAACTGGTACAGCATATGGGCGCCTGGCAAACCTAAGAATAGCGTTCCGATACCTTAGTAAGGAATCGTTCAAGGCACTGTACACTGTGTACGTCAGGCCCATATTGGAGTATGCAGCACCAGCTTGGAACCCACACTTGGTCAAACACTTCAAGAAATTAGAGAAAGTGCAAAGGTTTGCAACAAGGTTAGTTCCGGAGCTAAGGGGAATGTCCTATGAAGAAAGGTTAAGGGAAATCGGCCTGACGGCACTGGAGGACAGGAGAGTTAGGGGAGACATTATAACGATATACAAAATACTGCGTGGAATAGATAAGGTGGACATAGACAGGATGTTCCAGAGAGGGGACACAGAAACAAGGGTCACAATTGGAAGTTGAAGACTCAGACGAGTCAAAGGGATGTTAGGAAGTATTTCTTCAGTCACAGAGTTGTGAGGAAGTGGAATAGTCTAGCAAGTGATGTAGTTAAGGCAGGAACCATACATAGCTTTAAGACGAGGTATGATAGAGCTCATGGAGCAGGGAGAGAGAAGACCTAGAAGCGGTCAGTGAAGAGGCGGGGCCAGGAGCTAAGTCTCGACCCTTGCAACCTCAATTAGGTGAGTACACACACACACACACACACACACACACACACACACAATATATATATATATATATATATAT